>CM023491.1:58704161-58727421 GCA_013339685.2 Hyalomma asiaticum
TTGACGCGCCCCGCCGGACGCCATCCATTTGTTCCAGGAGAGCCGAAATTGCCTCCTGCGACACAGGTCGGAAGCTAGCCTTCCTTGCGGCAGGCCGAAAGAGCACAGTGTCCGTCTGTGCAGCAGGAGAACTAGGGGGCGATGTGGGGCCAATAGGAGCGGGCTGAGATGGCCGGCTCGCGACGCCTGTTGTAGTCCGCGGGATTACAACACGCGGCGCGCAGAGGGGCGTGCCGCTCGAAGCCCCAGTGGAAGGCAGCGGCGGGAATTCCCCTTCGTCAGCTGGTGAGGGCACTGATCCAAGGACACAGCTAGGGCGAGTGCGCCTGACCTCCTTTCCCGTCGGAGTGGTGTGGGAAGGGCGGGGGGCAGCAGGGGCGCTTGGCCCAGCAGGAGCCACAGACGGCTGGCTGTTGTCCGTGGTGGCTTGGCGTGAGGAGGTAGCAGATGAGGGAGGGGTGGACTGCTCCCAAGAGGAGGAGGAGGAGGAGGAAGAGAAAGGAGGAAAGACAGGGATGTTAGCCAGTGCTGAGACCGGCTGGCTACCCTGTGCAGGGGAAGAAGGGTAAGGGGACTGAAAGATAGCAGAAAGGAGACACGACAAGAAAAAAGAAAAAGAGAGAAAAAAAAACACACGCACACAAACGCCCCAAGAGGAGGAGGAGGCATTAGAGGAATGCTGCTCCTCCTGTTCTGTTTCAGAGCTGCTGCTGTCCTCCCCACGTGGCTGGACACTGGTCTCCTGCAGAGCAGTGCTTGATGGAGGAGAAGTCGAGGGCTGCTCCGGCGGAGGGGGACTCAAGATGGCCGCCGCGGTGACATCCCCGGCAGGCTGTAATGGCGACGCTGGCAGGGAAAAGGGTCCTTGGCTGCTGGTCGCGGATGGGAACGGCACAGCAGGCTGAGAGGACGTGTTGCCCGGTCGTGGACGCTGTCGGGGGGGCGTTGAATGGTTGTGAGGGAGAGGGAGAGAGGGTAGGGGGAGAGAGGGGGAGCTTGACTGTCGTCGAGCTCGACCGCGGCATATTCACCGTGGTGACGCCATCTAGTGTCACAACAGTGAGAGAAGGAGGGGAGAGGGAGGGAAAGGGAGAGAGTGGGGGTGAGAGAGGGGGAGCTCGACGACGACCGCGGCATATTCACTGTGATGACGCCATCTAGTGTCCAGTCACCCAACCGCCATAATGCACACATCTCTATGGGACAGCGCCATCTAGGAAACTAGACGAGAAAGGGCGATGACGACCAGCGCCATCTAGTATATCGTCACCCAACTGCAGTTTGCATGCATCTCTATGGGACAGCGCCATCTATTTGCATTTCTCAGCGTATATGCATTCGTTATATAGTACAAGTAGCAGCGTATATGCATTCGTTATATAGTACAAGTAGCGCCATCAATGGCCGGATTGTAGACTCAACGAGCGGTTACAAACAAACGATAATGGGGACGAACGGGTGACGCCATAAGGAGCTTCGCCCCTAAAAATGGTTATCGCAAACGCAAACAGGCACAGCCTATTCGTTTCGTCGCACGAAACCAGAACAGAGGAGTTCCCTGGATACAGTGACCGGGCACGCATCACTCCTCCAGAGCTATGTTCAAACCTGGGAAGGTGCGAACCGTGCGGTGATGTGTCGTCGCTTCCCACAGGAAACATCAGTCGGTGCTAATGGGCTTGCTTGTATTGCGATAGCAATTATATGGACAGTCTCGGCTGGTTCTTGCCGTCCCCGTCGCCGCCGCCGTCATGCACCGTATATGTATAAGTACGTATATATATATATATATATATATATATATATATATATATATATATATATATATATATATATATATGAAAGTCCAAAGAAAATAAGTCACATAAATGCTTCCGAAGCGCGGAATCGAACCAGCAACCTCTCGCTCCGCAGCGCGTGGCGCTAACCACTACGCGAGAAAGAGCATATCCTTGAGGGAGCTAACGGCGAGCCTTATATACACACCCTTTACCGCTGGCAGGATTCAGAGACGGCAGGCGCTTATAAGCGTTTCTTATTACCAGCGAGATGGCGCGAGGAGCGCAGCGGGCGCATTTAAAAGTCGTCGGCCAGCTCGCTCGCTTCTTCTATTTGCGCTTGGCCTTGCCCTCCCGCTGTCTGCTCGCGCGGTTGTCTCGTGGTGAGAGGAAGAAGGGTGTTTCGAGCTTTGAACGCGTGATGTAAGCGCTGATGTTACGGGAGCGTACGAAAGTCAGTCGTGCTCAAGGGACGCCGCTAAACGAACAAACAGAAGATGAGCGCGAACTATCAATTGTCACAGCTCGACACTTGAAGCACGCCAGTTTACTTCGCTCCTTCGGCCGCCTTTGCAACAGGAGCGCTGTTCAAACTGAGAGTATCCATTGTGACAGCTTATTCGCGCTTGTTCGGTGCATATCTGTGCGTTCGTTTCGTCGTGGGCACGGTAAAAAACTCACAATTTCAACTCACAGTTTCGCCCTTGTGGCGAAACTGAGTTTTTTACCGTGCCAACGACGACGACGTTAGACGCCGACAGGCCGGGCGCATTAGCAGGAAGTCGTTAGAGTCACTTTTTTTATTGACGTAAAAAAAGTGTTTCTACATCAAAAAAATTACAGCATATCCACGGAGGCAATGATGATGAGTGGGCGAAGCTCGGGAGGTTCATCACAGATCGTGCCGAGTTCCGGATTAATTTAGTTAACGCGCACGCTACGAATCCTCATGGTTCAACTATGCACAAGTGAAGTCTCCCACCGGCACTATATATATATATATATATGTGGGTTGCCGGTGAACGCTTCTCCAATGCGAGCAGTCGGTATTTCTCAATCAAGAAACTCGCTAGGAGACGCTGCCTGCGCCAACGTTGTCTCTCGCGGGTGAGGGTGCGTTCTTCTTCTTCTTTGCGAGCTGGTACTGCGTTCCTCTAAGAAAGAGCGTTTGATTGTGGTTAGGTTAGGAAAGGACGCTAATTTCTGCAGCCCATGTAGGGAGCACGGCTAAGCGTCCGTGGGGGTGGGGGAAAGGGAGTGAAAGAGATAGAGAGGAGAGAAAGGCCGTAGTGTAGGGCTCCGGAAATTTAGACCACCTGGGGTTCTTTAACGTGCACTGACAACGCACAGTACACGGGCCTCTGGCATTTTCGCCTCCATCGAAAATGCGACCGCCGCGGCCGGGATCGAACCCGCGTTTTTTGGGTGGCAGCCGTGTACCGTAACCACTGCACCATCGCGGCGGACAGAAAGGGCGTTTCCATTGCCAACGCGCGCCTTTCGCTTTCTCTCTGTCTCTCTCTCTCTCACAAGACAGCAGATGCACGCGCCGGGAGGCACGTGCCGGGAGAGAGAGAGAGAGAGAGGCACGCGCCGGGATGCACGCGCCAAGGGCGAGCGCGTGCCTCCCGTCACGCGGGTTACGCCTGACGCCTGACAAGGTTAGACTAAGGGGAGCTTCGCCCCTAATAATAAATCACACCATCTCCCGCTAAAGGGGGCATGAGGCGATGCGAAGCAGCACGGGGGGTGCACAACGCGTTTGCATCGGTTTCACTAGGCGTGGCCTCCACGATCGGCTGCGGCGGCACGGTGTTGCTACGCCGCGCCGCCGCAGCCGATCGCGGAGGCCACGCACTAGGTGTCACGTTTGCATCGGTTTGACGCTAGCAGACGCTGCCTGCGACAGCGTTGTCTCTCGAGGGCGAGGGCGCGTTCTCGTTTCTTGCGAGCTGGGAAAGCGCTCATCGAAGATTTCCGTCAGGCGGCAGCTGTGGTCGCTGCGGCGAGCGCGCGGCAGGCGAGGGAGAGAGTGACGTCAGCGCGCACTGCGAGGGGAGCGTGACGTCACCGCGCAGCTGCGGCGTGACCTACTGGGCACCGCTCCAACACCTGCGGCGAGCGGAGCGCGTTGCGGCGCGTTCGTACGGACGGAGGGAGAACGTTACACAGGCTAGTCAAAGAGCTGCTTCGCGTCTAAAAAAAAAGTGAATCACTTCTGACACGAGAGCCCTACACACACACACTGTCGGACTGCATTGCCTCCAGGATGGGCCTGTGATAATGCAGGTTCTTTTTTTGTTTGCGAGATTTGTTTTCGGAGGACTCTCTCAGGCGAAGCCTTCGTGAGCCTAATTGAGGACAAAGCCGTTTTTCACACAACACAGACACAGGCTTTTAATCGAAAACTATTGAAAAGAGACAAATTGAAATCATAAGCACTCGAGAGAGAAATAAAAGCATCACAGAATGTAGAAAATAGTTGCAATAAAGCCTCTATACGCACTACGTGAGTCCTGGCAGTTTTTAGGCTTTAAGGGTCCGGTAGTGATGTGCGAAGGTGACGCGGGAGAAGTGGATGGCTCACCAAATCGTCGATCAGCTGGACTGAAGGACAGATGATCGAAGCGCAGCAGGCCTGCGAAAAGGACGATACCGGATGTCTCGTTTCGACGGAGGACGTGGGCGCCTAGGCGGATCGATCAGGTGGTAGCGACATCTTGACCAGGCATCTGAATGTGGAGCTCGGACCCCTATCCCGACTATTATGCCTACGGGCACAGGATTCGGTAAGTCCTCGCCTGGAGCTTGCGAGCCACTGGGGTTTCGATGGCTGGGGATGGTCAGCAGGAGGTCCCGGTCGCGTGAAGCCTTGGTGGCTCAGGTCCGGAACCCGACCACCGTCTTTGTTGTGGTTGTGTCCTTCAAGTCTAGCACATACCCACCCTCGGGTATTGGCCAAGATGTAGAAGATGAAATAGTTAAGCTCAGGTACTATGGAATACCAATCAGAATCGAATAATCAAGATGAAATTACCCGTCTTCCACGCCCGGCCCGGTGGACGATCCTCTACCTTCACTCGCCTTCTTGGAATTCCTCCTGAGAATCCGATGTTGCAAGCTTTTCTTTCCCTTTTGCTTATTTGTTATTTGCTGATCGGCGGCTGCTGCGTTCTCGTGTTCGCCCGCTATTGACCGCTGGGAATTCCGTGTGTCTTCCTGGTTGGTCCTTTTCATTTTACTTTATTTTCTTGCGCCGCGCCTTTCGTTCTTCGTCGTCATGATCCTTCATGTGCCGTCCTCCCGGTCTTCGAGGGTCCTCTCTCGTCGTCTTCTTTTTCTTTGCGTCACTTTTTTGTTTTTCACGCGCACTTTTTAAACCGCGCACATCACGCATCACAATGCCCACCATGACGACAGCAGAGATGCGCTGCAGGCCAGCCCCTAAGGTGCGTAGAACTTTTTGCTGGGCGAGTTGGTGCATGACTTATTTTTCAAGTATGTTGGGCGACGAATGGATGATCACAGGAAGATCAAGGCAGACAGAAAGAGCGCAAACTATCAACCGGTTTATTCGTTCTTGTATCAGCTTTCATAAGCATGTTCAAACGTCACAAAAAAGGAAGGAGGGGTTGAAATGGGAAGCATACAATTCAGAACACCTCACGTCAACAAACACCTGCGCTGAAACTTGTCTTCAGTCTTATACAAGGTTATAGAAGTGTCGCTTACGCATTTATCTCCTTTATCTTTAATAAAAAGTGTTTCTAATAGTTCACGGCCTACCTGGTCTGGCTCCTTCTGAGTATCTTGATATTTTTTAGCAAAGGCTCGCATCCATGCACTTGTTGCAATGTGCGAGCAAATTCGCTCTTTCTCTTTTTTCTAGAGACGAGGCATGCTCCCTAGCACGTTCATTCGCTCATCGCCCCATTTGGCCCAGGTATGACCTTCTTCACTTGAGGGCTATTTCATATACCACCTTCGTGGCACACGTCACAAAAAATCGGCGATGTTGGATTCCGCAACCACTGCCTCGGGCTTCCTTCCCGCAAATCCTTGGGCATAACCTGGCGAGCTTCTTAGGCGCCGAAAACACCACATCGACACCACGCCTACTTTCCACTTTCTTAAATTGTGGGCGATGTTGTGTATGTATGGCACACCAATGGGCTTCTTTCTCGGCAGGAAGATACGAAACTCTATGTCTTACGTACGCATTCAGCCAGAACGCTTGTTACGGCTGCAAACATTTCACCGTTGTTTGATAGGTGACAAGAGATGGTATTGAAAAAGGGACTGCAAAAACGGCTAACTAGGCGCTATTTGACAAACTACGCTACAGAGGAGGGTTCGAGCTGCTGAAAAGTCACAGCAAAAGAACGAATTTTTTTTTTGCGAGCGCAGAGAACTTCAGCCATTACCCTAATGAATTCCCGATACAGTGGGCAGAATGTCGCTGGTCAAGTGTGCACAGAAACCTGACAGCAATCAGCCGAGCTATAGTTCTAAGTATTAGCAGGACACAATGGCCTAGAAGACTCCTTGAAACACTTGAAACTGCCTTAAAGCAATGACTCTTACTGTAGCAGCGGAAAGCAAAACTTTTTCTCAAAGCCAGCGGGCAAAGTGTTTCGACATTCCTCAAAGCCAAACAGGCCATGCACATTTTCTCCTGTGGCCCGCTGTGCCCTTATTGGACACTGCGGTGTTTGAGAGCACAAGCTGGGATGGCAGACAGCCCCTACTAACTTTCCTCGAAGTATAATGATATCTCCGAGTTCCTACAGGGTTGTCGTAGATGTATAGTGCATGTGGCGAGAGTTTATGAACAAGCCTGTCACTGCAACTTGTGCGGGCGCCATCGGACAAAGTGAAGTCCCCGAGGGCGCTGGAAGCAAATAGGAGCGCTAACTAACTCTCGGTGTCGCTTGTCGATCAATAAAAACATATAGCGTTGGTTGAACCCTACTCCACGTCTCGACCGCCTTGGCCAGGGCAGCGTTGCGAAGCATGGCTAAGGAGTCGGCGGGATATAGAACTTCGCACGTTGCCCGGTTCCTCAGATGATTGCGATGGGGTCGCGTCGTCCTTGCAACCCGCGGAAATGCTTTTATGGTCAGTTTGTCAACGCCCTGTGACCCAGCAACGCTTCTTTTGGCCCCTGACAGCATCTTTTCTCGGCTTCCCTTCCGTTCTTCCATTGGACGATCTGCTAGGAGTCTTCGAGGAGTTTCGTGCGCCCTTTATATGGAAGTTTCCGCGTGTTTTGGCATCTGCTGGGGAAACGACAAGCATTTTCTTCCCTGTGGAACTTTCATGCTGTCAAAACGTTAGAAGAATTGAAGAAAACTAACCGTCGTATTAAAGTATCTCCCCTAACTTGTCGCGATAAGGCTGCTTAGGAAGGGGCTGCGAAAGTATAAGGAAAGTGCAGGGTGCGTTTCAAAAACGCGCCTTAAGCCGACGTAAGTGAGCCTTGTGAAAGGCGCCCTTAAAGAGAACTTCAGAGGCTTTTTTCGCCATATTCTGATGTCACTGTTTTATAATGGCCTTGATAGTCCTGCGGCAGACAGGGCGGTTTAATTTGCTCAGAAACACACAAATAATATTAAATAACTAAATCAACAATGCGTTTAAACTAGACACTTCGCGCAGAGCGTGCGATTACGTCGCAGCCTCCCCACCATCAGAAATATCGATTTACTTACAGAAAAACGAAAGTGGTGATGTTATTCTTTGATATAGATATATTGTGTTATGTCAGCTTTCCTGAACTTGACAGCGGCGATCTGAGCACTGAAGTGTCATCGTGTTCCTCTTGACCGCCCGCCTGCTCGGGTAGGCAACGTTCAAGGTGATGACGTCAAATACACAGGGTGATCCGCATGGGAGTCCTGTAAAAACATTTAATTTCATTTTTAGGAATTTTCAGGAAGACTAAATTACTTGCAAGTGCCTGGCTTGGCATGTATTATTACAGTACCGAGGAGAATATATACTGAAAATTTTGTTGGGGTCCATCGACACTGGAAAACCGTCCGAGTTGCCCTTAGGGCTCTTTAATGTGTGGATGGATTATATTTTTGAGAAAATTAAGATTTATTATTTCGACGTAAAGATCAGACAACGAAATGTTGTTTCACCGGAAATCGAAAGATAAGTGAGCAATGCGTGCTGTGTACTTTCACCACAGTTGTTCTGGACATTGCGCGCTGTTCGGTGATTTAAAACTCGGCGTGTCCCTGCAGTCACATAAAAAACACAAACACTTCCTGTACATGACTAAATTGATATCTATACTCTACTTGTACGACTCCATTCCTCATTATTGTAATGCCATTCTTGTGCCTGCGTTCCTGTGTATCTGAGCGTAAGCGGCGTAAGCAGATTCTTCGCCATTGAATCAGCATTCCGGTCAAGCTAAACGCATGATCCCTGAAGTATTCATGTACAAAGTGATTGATTCAGTTTGCGTTAAAAATGGGCATTTACTGGTAGAAGTAGGCCACTCCACTAAACTTCTTCTCACTATATCACAGAATGTCTCCTCGCTACCAGGAAGCACGCTGACGACTGGCATAGATAAGCAAGATAATCGCTTCACCATTTCTTCATGAGTAGCTCATGGTTTTAAACAATCAGTGGACAGGCCCAAGTAACAGACACACGGCCTTGCAAAAATACGCATTGAAAGCACTAAAAACATTCTTTGGAAGAAAGCGGCACTGCTGGACGTTACTAGCGCATTTGGTGTTTTCATCTATTCGCTTTTTTCTGATTTCTATGATTATTTATGAGGGCACTGTATTATCTTATACAATGTCTGGTTATTCCTTTACACGACCCCCGCCACGGTGGTCAAGTGGTTATGACGCTCCGAGTGGTTATGACGTATCCGAGGGTCGCGGGATCAAATCCCGGCCACGGCGGCCGCATTTCGATGGAGGCCAAATGTCGAGGCCCGTGTGCTGTGCGATGTCAGTGCACGTTAAAGAACCCCAGGTGGTCGAAATTTCCGGAGCCCTCCACTATGGCGTCTCTTATAATCAGAGCTGGTTTTGGGAAGTTGAACCCAACAAAACAACATCCTTTACACGACCATGAGCAGCTGACTTACTATGGATGTTTTCGTGCCACATACATTCCTATTTATTTATTTATTTATTTATTTATTTATTTATTTATTTATTTATTTATTTATTAGAGACTATTTCTCGAAAGTACTGCCATGTTCTTGAACTTGTATATGTATACCTTGTATGCGTGCGTGTTTCGTCATTACTGTTCCGACGGAACTACTGTTATTGTGATTATGCCGGATTACTTCGCATACTGCTTCGCAACCATAAATGTTGCCCATTAACCGCACTGAGGAGCCAAGGAGTAGCCGGCGCCTTCTTTGTGCACCAACATCACCTAATATCATATGACTAAAGAAAGAGACACAACCAAAATAACGCTCTCCTTGAACAATTGTAAGGAAACCGTAAATGAAAGCAGTGGCCGCACAAGATTTGGGATAGTGTCGAAGAGGAATACAGGCCCACTTTTGCAGGACTACATGACATGGGCAGCAAATGCATTTCGCAAACGTTGTGCTCAGAAAGCGACGTAACATTCACCGCATCATATAAACGTCGAGACCTCGTTCTTATACTTGCGTGTCTGTACCTCCAAGCGAGCGCCCGCAGCATGGGTCGGTGTAGAACGACCACGCATTTGCAGCGTGTGATTTCGGCTACACCGGCGAGCGACAACGTGACCACTCGCTTATCGCCGCCATTGTTCCTATCCGCTCCGCCCCTCATCACCCTTTCGCTACAAGGAATTTGTTCATTGCTAGTTGGATTGCGTGAGGACGGTGACCACTTCTGGTCTACCTGGCAGGGCCCTATCATTGAGTATACTTCCCGTCGACTCATGCCTGGCATTGATGCTACGCTGACGGAGACCGCCGAAGCCACCAATAATATCCGATACTGACTCGCCGATACATGAGAGTAAGTGCTTCCCTCTGGAAAACGGTCGTCGTGCAAGCGATGGTCATCTTCCAACTTCCCTGGTTCCTTCTCCCCTAATCGTCTCTTAGTGTCACCGCTCGCATTCCTCCGCTCCTTTTTTGCAAGCACATAATGTTGAAAACGAGAACGTCCTCAACGTTACAGTCCCTTCTGATATGCATGGGCGATTCCCGCCGCCTTCTAGAGATAAGCTGGGAAAAAGATGCTCTTTATCGATATAACTCTTGTGTTGCAGCCGGTGTTGTGATCCCTTATATGCTTAATAAATGGTTCCAGGAGCGCTTGGGTCCCAATGCAACCAACATTCACAGCCGAGAACTCATATCCTCAGTCAAGCCCGTAAAGAAAACCCCATTTCGTTCATGTCTCATTCCCGGGGACATTGTGCGTTAAGGTGTAAACATGTCCTAAAAAACATACACGACGAACAATGTTCACACACAGAGGTCGTTTCGGCCTTCTATTCAATTTGTTATTATACGTGGAACTTTTCTCTTTATTGAGACTGATACAAAGGAATGATCCAGGATACGACATTTGGAGTAAAAGTCATTCTCTTCTTCAGGGCCTGGCAAACGTTCTTTGAAGTAATCAAACTCACACTGAACTTGCGCAGTTAGAAGCACGCTTTTGTAAAGATGTCTCAGAGTAGAGTAAATATCATCTATGATACTAGCCTTACAGATAAAATTATATTATATTGAGGTGATAAATAATGCAGTCACGTAATTGATGAGTCTGGGTAAGTCATGTCGCACGAGTGCTGTGACGCATCTTCGTAACCCAAAAAAACACTGTATTAACATCTGACCTGCGTATTGTATAACGTATGTAGCAAGTGAACAGGAAGTTGGCAATAAAAGAAGCCTTTAGGGGGCCTCAACTCTTAACTTACGCTTAATTAATGGCTCTAGGCAGTAGACCATGGCAAACTTTTCTTTCACATGGGATTACATTGGATGATTTGCCACGGCACGGTGTTCTAGTGGCTATGGCATTCGGTTTCTGATGCGAAAGTCGCGGTATAGAATCTCGACCACGGCTGCTGTATTTCGATGAAAGCGAAAGGTTGAGGCCCTGTGCTGTGCGATGTCAGTCCATGTTAAAGGACACTAGTTGGTCAAAATTTCCAGAGCCCCCCACTTCGGCGTCTCTTATAAATGTAGCGTGTTTTGGGATGTAAAATACCAGGAATCAATCCATGAATTCACTCACGTGTGGCTCATACCTGGCATATCCTGCTTGAGTGGCATAGTAAAGCCTAAGCATTGAGGAATAATCTCGTATTCGAAAAGCAATCTTGGCAAGAGCAATCTGGGATGGGGAAAAGGAGGACATGTAGCATGATTATGGATTCCGGCCTCGTGGCCTCAACCTAGATTCTAGCAAAATTTCCGCTGATAGTTTCCAAGGCACGTTCGTGAACAACCATTTAAGACCAGCTTGCGTCAGCGATGCATGCCCTGGTCTGTGTGCTCATACTAAACTCTCCATCGTGGAGTCCTGTTACCTCTACGTATCTGAAAACCCTTCACTTTGCGAATGATTCTGTTGCGAAAGCTGCCCCTTCATGACAATGGGATTCCCACAGCGTGAGGGCCATGGAAACGAGCTACCACATGCGATAACACTTACGGTAATGACGCCCGTAATGCGCGCTGTGCTCCGGCACGCAGCGCAGTCATAAATGTTCAAGACCCGTTTATTGGAAATGAGTCGGAGCCCTAGTCTGCATCACGTGCAAGAAATCCTACACTCTATAGATGTGATTCGCGGTCCTATATTTTGTTCTCCCAAGAGAGGAGATGTGGTCGCAGCTCTTCTGTAAATGGAGATAATGAGACGACCTTCGACACACAGGTATTTCCAACGTATAAACCCTTAAGCTCATAAACGGTTGGACTTAAATGCGAGACCTACTCATAAAGTTTAGCGCAGCTTGCGCTAGTGACGCAAGACAATCGGTGCAGCAAAGCCAATGGCTCTTGGCTGGTCAGGGTCTTCAACATCATCCACTTCTTATTATACTTATTCGTCTTCCGCCAGGTCTCTGTGACGTCACGTTACTAGATTTAACATAATGTCGAGGCCATAGGAGGTTATGCTGGCACATTTGGTGTCGCTTGGTGGCTGGCCAAGGCTATTTTAAGGTCATATTTCGTGACACAACAAATTACGAAAGCCTTCAACAGCTTTGCTCTTGACAGAGCAGAGCATACCTCTGATGATCATAACTCCGATCCTATTAACATAGCATCGGAGGTATGATCCCCTCTGGGCAATCATACCTCCAATGTAAGCAGAGATCAAAACAAGTCTGGATTCAAGCAATTATTAGTTTAAGCGTAGCCCGAAGTGTCTCCGGCTGGCGCTAAAACGTTACTTAAGGGACCATCATAAGACCTACAGTTTGTCGCTGTTAATGTATTGTTGTCCTCTGTGTACTAGTCGTTAACCCTGCTTTGAGGATATCTTAGATGGCATATTTAAATATTTCTGTGACAAGAAAGACACCGAAATAAAATACCTGTTTTGTTGCAGCTCGCTGCAGTGCTGCAGTACAACAAAATACAACGCAGCTTGCACGCCACGCTTCAACAGGCAACAGCACTTATTTTCAGCGTGAATGGTCTGCGCAATGAGCACCAAAGCGGCATATTGTCATCGCAGACAGGTTTCATGAAATCACAATCGTTTTCCCTAAAACGCATACGCATAACCATGACGAGTGCATGTGTAGGTGTTACATGTGCCAAACTTTATTTTCTATGAGCCATTATGCTTAATCAAGCTTTCCCGGTTTCGTCACCCAGGCCAAGCGGCTATAGAATTAAAAGCGTACATGAAGCCTAGGGCTGCACGGAATTCCATCTGTTCAGGGATTCTGTCCGCATACAGCACCGACCATACGAAAATGAATTCGTTGTTCACAACGAATGCAAGAACGACTACATCATATATATCATACCGTCGTCCTATCACTTGTTTTCGGCAGTGTACAATACACTGGGGGCAGATAACCCTTGCACTTGTTCAGCTTGGGTGAGTACTCGGGGTATTCAAAGCGTCCAGGTGAAGTCTTGGAGATAGTCTCTTTTCCGTTGCGATCATGGAAGCGTCCTGTCAGGTCAGTGGACAAAACGCGTGCTGTAAGGCCATTACAGGTCACATTTTGCCGCCAAGGTTATTATGGACTTGTTGCAATGGCAAAATTGGTCGTGATGGTGTCCCCAGCCGCCAGTGTGAGTAGTTGCTGCAAAGATTAATGAGGAAAAAAAGAGCTTCATGACTTCGCGCATTTGAAGTCGACTTTCTATAGGAGTGGTGCCACTACAGCCATTACTGACTACCATCACTTGCTTGCGGATCTCGCATCCTCTGCCGATGTGGTAGAAGTAGTGCTTTAGGATCCTATATGTTTGCCGGCCACTGGCTGCAGTTTCATCGACGAAGACAAGAAGCTAAAGGGCATAAGAAGAGTAACATGGAAAGAAGAAAAAGAAGCGAAGAGGAAGTGAAGAGGCAGAAGAGAAGTTGACGACCCCTACACGAAGAACAGAACCCACCTAGTAAGAAGACGGCGAAGAATACGAAGAAGATCAAGTCGATGACGACGAAGATAAGCAGGAAGGAGACAACGTGGAGGAAGAGCAAGCAGCAGAAAATAAGACAATGGACGTAAAAGAGGACATGTAGGTGCAGAAATACCTTGGCTAAATATAAGTTAGGCCGGCATAAATTTCATGCCGTCCTTTACGATGTACCATGAGCGGAGTGGCAAAGTTTTCGCATAGGTGACGCTGGAAATTCCAAGATGCTGGTTAAGGGAGCGCTGCGATCACGTAAAAGAAAATTCCCCTGCCTGCGCACGCAACGCATCACAACGGCAGCCCAAGCTGGAATTTGCGTCGTGCACTCCCTCATTCTTCTGGGTCAGTCTTGTTCTCACGCTCACACACGCTCAGACGGGGGTATGTGCGAGCCTGCGGGAGCAACGTGGGAGGTGACAAGCCCTAACATCCCCAAAGAACGTGATTTTTGGTAGCCAATCTTTCATTTCTGCACATGCGCAGTACACGGTGGCAGGCCTAGACGCATCGCGTGTCCGCGTTTCGGTCCGCTGTGATGACCTGCTGGTTATGATGTGTAAGCCCACACATCCCCTGGTGACCGTGTATGAGCTCGCACATAAACCCGTCTGAGGGTGTTTGAGCCTGAGAACATGAATGACTGAGAAGAGTGGGAGAGCAGGAAGAAAATTCCAGCTTGAGCTGCCGTTGTGGTGCTTCCTCTGCGCAGGCCGAGAAGTTTTTCTTTACGTCATTACAGCGCTCCAGTAATATCCTCTTGAAATTTCTAGCTTCACCGCGCATGGTGCATTGTACACGACGCCAGGAAATTTCTCACGGCCTAACTTATATTTAGCCTTGATTATTTTGCAGCTACATGTAGTGGTACAATCCTTTGAAATAATTCATTGCAGCCTCTTCGGTTGGCAGGCATGCGCAACGATGAGGGTGCTGTGGTGCGGGAGACACATTTGATAAATGCTGGGAGACACGTCCGAGAAATGGACGCGACCAGGCGGTTACACGATGCCACAACGTAACGCTATGCATTTTGACGGTCAGCGCGAAAGAAACAAAGGCAATGTGCAAGGAAGGACACAAACCAAAGCGCGGTGACGTTATACCGTGTGGTCACGTGTTGGCTTAGAAGAACCTCCGACTGTTTTATATGTATTATAGAAGTAAGTTCCTGCCAGTAAAGCAATTATTTAAGAAAGAAAATATCAAGGTTTCCGTAGGTATTGAAGCCCATACTCCATCGTTCCCAAGTAGCATGATGGTGTTTACGCGCGACTTCCCTTACTTGCCTCTCACCAAACGTGTTCTTACGGCTCTGCGGGCGTTCGTTTACATGGTAATCATAGTACTCATAATTCAGTTGGTGAAAGGACGCTTGGAGGGCTTGTAGTGATGCAGTAGGTGTGACGCTAAAATGACGAGAAGCAAAGTAAGGTATAAAATAACATACATGGGCGCCAGCTGCAACTTCAAGGCTAGACTCGAGTAGACTTAAAAAAAAAAGGTGATCGACAACGTTTCTGTAAATCTTTCCTGCGCTACTAAAAGTGATATTCTAGGGACCACGGCTTAGGTTCCAGGGACGCGGAGGAAACGGTATGAAACTGTCGAAGGCAGCGGAATGCTGTAATAGAGGGCTGCGTAAGTTTTCCTGATCTGAGGTCTTCTGAGGTCATCAAGTTCATCTGGTCACTGACGCCGCGCAGTATACGGACGACTTAATAAACCAACACCCAAAGGTGGTCATGAAAAAGCATGGTATTTGCTGCCACGTGTTTTTTTCCCTGACTGTCTCTATGGACGGCTGATCTTGCTTATGTGTTTTGCAGGCAAAAAAAAAAATGGTTCATCCCTCTGTTATAGAAATCGGTATAACCAGAAAGTGAAACCTGTCTTCGCGAAGTTGTGGAATGCATAAGCGGCAGTCTTGTGAGTGGAGGGGCGGGAGATGGCTTGGGTACTGTGAACATGAGAATATGTTACATGTAGACGTCAGCGGCCCCTCGACTCGTAATAGGGATACTCGACAGTTGTGCACGAGAGAAGGTTGTTCTCGAACTACTCTCATTGCTTCGGAGACAGTGAATTTCACGTGCGAGGGCACTACGCAAACTTGCCATAAGCAAGGAGCGTCCGCAACGGTGACACCTTGCAAGAGAAACCAAACGGGTTTTCAAGAGGGTCGTTTTGTGAAAACACGGCCCCTGGCAACGAACGGCCAACCATATGCTTGCCAACGTCCGTCCTTGCTTTCCTGGAGCAGTGCTCGTCGCAACACAAAGCGCTTGGCCGCACAAGACAAATTTTAGATGCGGAGCATCTCTTGCTCGCGGGTATGTCACGCGTCAAGCGGCGTCCGCACCCACACTACGCATGAGCGACTCTCCTCTCCCTTCCCTCTCTCCAACAGCTGCTGCAATAAATAAAGCGGGTAGAGAGCGCGCACGCGCGGCGTCCGTCCGCACTCACACTACGCATGCGCGACTCTCCTCTCCCTTCCCTCTCTCCAACAGCTGCTGCAATAAATAAAGCGGGTATAGAGCGCGCACGCGCGGCGTCCGTCCGCACTCACACTACGCATGCGCGACTCTCCTCTCCCTTACCTCTCTCCAACAGCTGCCGCAATAAATAAAGCGGGTATAGAGCGCGCGCGCGCTTCGCTTCAGTAGTATCTCCTCCTTCTCCGATGAAAGAAGTTGGTGGAGTTGGGTGATGGAAGCAACAACACTGCAAACCTGTAAACACCGCCGTTAAATGCACCGTTGAAACTCCCAGCGATGCTCCGCATCACCCCATGGTCCCCTTCGGGGAGATGGTGTAATTTTTTTGTAGTGGCCGCGTTCGTACTTCCCTGGAGGAACGCACCATGACGACGACGCCACGCCCCTCGCTTCTGCGACGGTCGAGGCGCCAAGAGCTGACTACCGGCGCGAACTAGCACGACAATCTGCTTAGCTCTATCTAGCTTTCCTAGATGGCGGTACCACCGCAGCGAACCTAAGCGAAACAAGAGTGCAATACACATAAGGGAGGCGATGTTATTTTAGTAGTAATTTTGCTTGTTATACATTGCAGTTCACTGTACTGAACACCTTTACTTCAAGCGGACGAGCATTAGATGCAACTTGAAAGCCCTCCAGTGAAGCTATAACACCGATCTGTTCCCTATATTAACAATGTTGCGGTGGTGTATATCTCTTTTCTTTCATCATCCACTCGAGGAATAGGGCGCAAGAAAACGGAGAAATGGAAAGGTGCCAACGTGTCGATTTTTGACAGAGCTACTGTTTGCAACCTTTTTTTTTTTTTATGAGCAAGCTCTGGTACGTTATGCAGGTTCTACACTGTTTGCTTATGAATGTCCAGAAGATTCATAAAATATTCGCTACATTTGTCTGGGGTTCTGGGTGGGACCGCCGCAGCCGTACCAACTTGTTCAAACGGGTGAAAGATTGGGGGGCCGGGTATTGATCACCTATTTTCTGCATGAGCTCGTTAACCGGGTTTTGTTTTTTCGTGATGCAACAGATCCGTTTCTGCGAACCGTGTGCCAAATGAGGCTGGGCAGACGACTGCCCGACTATATTGTCTCAACCGAAGAGTGTGAGGGAGGTTCTACAGAAAAATAGTCTTCAGTGTAAGCTTTCTTACTGTACGTTTTACAAGAGAGTACCTCTGCTCTGTAAAGCGTAAAGAATTGTATTTTGCCCTGTGTGACGTTGTTTTCCCAGTGTCTTGGTTCAAGTCACTGTACAGTGGAGGCCCAGGCAGCAACGTCTTGAACAGAGTCAAGAAAATGCAGGTGCCGCCGGCAACAAGTACCTTCTTCTTTAAACTACACACTGGCACATTGCCAGTTAAGACGTTTTTCGAGGAAAAGGCATTTTTATTACTGGGGGGATCGCATTGCTTAATTTGCAAAGTGCCAGAAACTGTAGAATGTTTTTATACATTGCTGGGAGGGCGTTTATTTTTGGGATGTACAACAGTGAACTATGGAGAAAGATCTCCCACAGGAGCCGCATGGGATCAGGTTTTTAAATGTTTATAGGGAGCAGCGGTGCCGTTTGATTTAATCATGCTCTTGGGCCTCCACTCCATTTGGCGATCTAGGGTGTCAGGGTGTCTCGTGGATAAACATGCTCGTCCTGTGCGAATTTATTTCCGTGAAAGCTTAAATTGGTTTACAGAGATCCAAAAAGGGCCGCCGCTGAACCTCCCGAGTGGCTCTCAAGCGTAAAGCCGCTCACAGACAGCATTGCGCGAATTTTAATCTCGCGAAACCAGCACTTTCTGGTGGATCACAGGTGACCAAATGTACAATGGGCGTTGTGTAGTTGTATTGACATTCTTGTTTGAGTTATTGCGTTATTTGTTATGTACCAAATACGGGTAATAAAGAAAAATATTGTGGGGGTGCATTTGGAGAGTTTCCGGCTCCTCTTGTCGGATCCCCGTTCAACGTGGGTTCGGGGCCGCGTGGACGGAACATTTTCATTGTTAACGTATGTTCATTTTTTTAAGAAATCCACTTCCGTTACGGAAGTGCTTCACTGATTTCTTGGTGGGCCCCGGCATAAAATACATTCGTTTTAAAAATTTTCTGGATGCGTTCATTTTCCTTGTTTTGAACGATGCTGACAGAGTTTCTAGATCGAGCGAAATCAACAATTCGGCAACCTTCCCTTTGATCTTCGGTGGTTTCACACCCATTTTTCTTAAATCTCTATTAATGGCACTACTCGCTTCTTCAAGAAACACGCTATCGGGGATTAACACACAGCAGTCTTCTTTATCAGCTCTAACAAAACGCAGAAATCGTGAGCCATGCTCTGCAGCTACAAAGTCTACCTTATAGGGTAAAATTCTTGCAGTTCTTGCCTTAGCCACTACATCAACGCCTTCATCGACATACCTCGAATGGTCATTCTTTCTTTTTCTTCCGTCTCAAGAAGAACGAAGTAGCAATTAGGAGTATACACGCTGAATACAGGCTGTGTTGTTAAATAAAGAGCGCTCTATGCCCGTCTTCTCTCTTTCCTCCTCTGTCTGGGCTGACTTCTGGAGATCAGAAGGTTTTAGCCAGTGCTGTTAGTAAAGCGCACCGTTGCGAGTGTTCCTGCGTGTGTAATAAAGCCGAATTGTAACAGCACGAAACCTCTGGCATGTACAAAATGGGCCGCACTCTGAAGAGTAGTTGTCATCTAACAAAACTAAGAGGCACGCCACTTAGCCGAGAAGATTAACCCAGGACTTCTGGCCCGGAGAACCTCCACTTTGTCCACAAAAGAAACAGCAAAAGAAAACTGTTCGCTAGACTGGTCAATTGGAGCGGTTGGAAGATTCAGAACGCATCTGAAACTCTGGGGCGGGTAGGTCTCGTCTCATGTGGCCTGGCCTACATAAAAACAACGCACGCATTTAGTAAAGCAGTGATGTATTGGCGAAAAGAAATCACAGCAGCAGTCATACATTATGCGCACTAATTACTCGACACACTAATTGCGCTGCCTTCAGCTGCCTACATCTACGCGCCTGCGCTCTTGTTCTCCTGGGGCATGTAGCTAAACTTTCATTTCCCAAGCGTCAGTGCGGCCTCGCAAAATGTAACCTCTAAATGGCTTAGCTTACGTGGTGACATCTGATTCTGGAACGACGATGGGAACGTACAAAGGAAGGAAATTCCACCCGGATAGGCAAGACAATGAACATGTGTCCCTGCATTGGGAAATAGCAATAATTCGTATTGACTGGAGTAGGCGGTGGCAGAAGGAAAATAAATGGGACGTGGGGAGAAAAGTCCGTTCATGATATTTCTTATTACATGCGAAGCAATCCTTAGCGAACTTCGGCGACCTTGAGCGCATCTATCTATCTATCTATCTATCTATCTATCTATCTATCTATCTATCTATCTATCTATCTATCTATCTATCTATCTATCTATCTATCTATCTATCTATCTAGCCGCCTACGACTTCGTGCTCTCCTGGCCGTTTCGTTTATACGATGTATACGAAAATTGGCACGCCGCAACATGACTATATGCCGAACATAAATGACAGGTCATAACATAAAAATCATGACATGCATGTCATGAGCGGCATGATTTATATGCCACGGTCTTGGTGCTCTTCCAGCCGTTTCGTTAACGGGATGTATACGAAAATTGGTATGGCACAACATAACTGCATGACGAACATAAATGACAGGTCATAACATGAAAATCGTGACATGCATGTCATGAGCGGCATGATTTACATGCCACACGTTTCGTTAATGGGATGTATACCAAAACTGGTATGCCACAACATGACTGTATGAAGAACGTAAATGATAGGTCATAACATTACAACCATGGCATGCGCGTCATGAGTGGCATGGTTTACTTGCCACAGTCTTGCTGCTCTTGTGGCCTTTTCGTTAACTTCGTATGTATCAAAATTGGTATAGCGAGACAAAAATAGATCCATTTTATGTTCCTGATGCGTGCTTCGCATTTCCTTGATTCCCACTGCACCTGCGATCTGCCATTCTTTTATGTATAGCGTATTCGCTTATTAAATTTCTTGGGGCGAGATAAGTTACTTCACCCGTACTTAACAGTACGCCCATTGCGGATTATTATGTCAGCGTCTCCGTCTCAATATCTCATTTAAATTTTAATTTTCGTCCACGGTCTGCCGCTCATGGCGATGTCTACATCAACTAAGTAACAGCTTTTTTCACAGCACAGCGCTTACAACAGGTCTACTTATTTTTCCCATTCGAATAATTTATGTCGGCAGGGCAGTACTGCACGGGCATACGTGTTACTGCAAGTAAGCACGCACATGGTGGTACTTTTCTCTAAGTTTATTTACCTTGTCTCGGGTTACGATCTGCTGGCCTCCTGGTTATTCCTAATGCACGAGCGTTCGCTCGACGAATGAGCTAGTCCGTGTTATAAGTTCGAACCTGGGTCTCTTTTCAGTCAGCCGCGAAACTTTTTATTTGAATATTTCGTGGCGTAGATTTGCCTTTGCTGTTCGGGTTGTAAACTGGTTACTTCTATTTTTTTTTCCCTTTCAGTCATGTATCACTGTCAATATCACTCTAACCTCGCGCCCAGCCTGTGCGAACACGCACTGTTAACCCCGACAACTAGTGATATTTTTTGGCGCTACCCAAGTGTGCATGTCACCAGCTACTAATGATGCTGAGAGTCCGCTGTGGGACAAGAGAGCAAGGAGAATTTGCAAGGTCACAAAGCATTACATGACGCAGTCCGGTACAAATTGTGAGAGATAAAAATATGGGGGTTTCTAGCACTGTTCCACTGAAGGGTAAAGCGCGGTGAAAAGGCACGTTGAAGATGCCTAACTGGTAAAAATGTCCGGAACCCTCCAGTGCGTAGTTTCTCTCGTTTTTATCCTTTCCTTTCTTTTCGCCTACCCCCCCTTCTCCCAACCCCTACCGCTGAGTCGTTCTCCCGAGAAATACTGCGCATAAAATAGCGTCATTTCCTCAACCGGACTACCGCTACTAAAGTAGCACTAGGTTAGGAGAGGAGAAACACTATTATAAAGAACTAACTATTTTTAAAGAACTGGCAAGCTATTATTGTCCAGAAATATAGATCATTCTTTGGGGGAGTTTAGCCGAGCGTAAAGCCGAAAACATAAAAATTACATTTCCGGCTTTACTCTCGCATTAACAAAACGTGTATGTTTCCTACATAAAAAAAAGATGTCCTTTATCCCTCCATCATAGCAAACGCCATAACACGAATCTGAAACTAGTCTTCACAAAGCGTTCCAGGCTCTTTGCGCGTCGGGAGTGTCCGTCTCCTTCCACTGGCTACCCTCAGATGTGGGCATAGCAGGCAATGAGGAGGCGGACACATTGGCTAAGGCAGCTCATCAGCCAGGCGCCCTTTTCACCCGAGCCGTGGCGGCCAAGGGCCATGCGCCGGCACGTCTCAGGAAGCTTCTCGTCACTCTCCATCCAGACCAAAGGGCGGTCAAGGGGCGGGGACCAAGACTTCTTCCGGAGGCGGGCCTCACCAGGAGGGAACGGGCTGCCCTGCTGCGCCTGCGGACCGGCTGCGTCTGGACCGCGGCCCACCGCCATGTCAAAATACGCTGCACCTCCCCGGCCTGCAACTGTTGCGGCGACCCCGAAACCCTCGAGCACCTCCTCTGTGAGTGCCTTGGCCTGGCACAGGAACGCTCAAAGGTCATCACAGCCTACAGGAGACAGGGTCTCCCTGCCACCACGATGCAATACCTCCTCTTCCCTTCTCGCCCCCATCTACCAGCACTCTGGAGCCTGGTGGAGTTCCTGGACGAGACGGGTATTGCAGCCTACCACTGAGTACGGGACCCTCGCCGCATCTACCCCTGCCAATAGCCTGCTGACCGCAATGCGACGTCCGGGCCTCTGCACTTGTTAAAACTTCTATCTATCTTCTCTTTTCCTCCCACTTCTCCCTTCCCCTAAGGCGCTTAGCCGTGTCCCCAGTACGGGAGAAAGAAATTAGCGTCTCTTCCTTCCTAACGAACCACTACTTACTAACCACTGCTTTCCACTCCTGCGTGACGGACGAAGGGCATTGCTATCACATGAGCAGCTCCGTTGTTAAAAAGGACACTGAAGCACATTAAAAAACTGAGGTTTAGGTATAATTTTCTCATTTTTTGTACGGTGAACTCTAAAAGCTGGTCGAAAAGTGGCATAACTACAGCAAATTACACTATTTTGCGAAAATTGACAGCGAGCTTCGCGAGTGACTGCGCAAGCGTCGTTGCTGGCTGTGATTGGCTTAGGAGCTTTGTGACGTCATCGCGCGGACCTCGAAGCAGCTGAGTGCTCTTCGTGTACTTTCGTTTGGGCGTTTTGTGTGTTTATTTTCTCTTTGAATATCAGGGTATCGCTGTCATTTTGGCTAATTTTGGCAATTACGATGAATTATCTGTACAGAAACGTAAGTGGCCACCTAGGTTTGAATATGTTCTTTATTTATACACCGCATACGATCGCGATCAGAACGGCCTACACGCCGATCGCGATCGGCTTACATCTGGTGTCAAGCGTCGCGTGTGCTACCATGCGGTATATACAGCAATTTAAGACACCTGCAATGGAGCGCCCGAACGAGTAAGCGAGGTACAGGCACCGGCCAGGCACGGTACCCGGCATATGAAGCGCTCAGAAGACTTTGACATCGTATTCTCGTCAAGTACAACACAACTAACCTTCGCAAGATGCTGCTTTGTTTGGCGCAAATATACTTCAATAAGATTGTGCATTCACCGTTGAAAAGCACGTACAGCTCACAATCATGACGAACGGCTCCCCTGACAGCCTTGGATAATACAAAGTAGGCCTATGCAGGCGGACAGTGTGACCAACGCTGTTTTAAATCCAGTTTGAGCTCTCGGTGCTCACTTTTCCCAACAGGAAAACACAAATTTTTGTGTTGTGCGTTATTATGTGCCACTAATTCTAAACTCCGCTCATACACGATTGCTCGTATAGAAGCGAAGCGATTCACTTCGATCAGGCAGATGGTGTCGCTGTTCTCGTTGTTTTGCTACTGGACGCTGATTTTGTAGAAGTGGCTTCTTTAAACGTAACTTTGATAAATAGGGGTTATTTCAGTTATGTAAGAGCATCGAACTGCCGTCAGCAGTGAGCACATTGATCTGCCGAGGGAAGGCGTGGAGATCGGAGCGGCAAGGAGCGGAAGGCAGCACCACCACTTTCGGAAACATCAGACGTTTGCCTAGCGGACAGAGAAAATAGACCGCGGTACGGTTCACCAGCGTAGTATTCACGTACGAGCACACGGACCGTATGAGAGACGGTTATTGAAGTACGTAGCCGCTGC
>CM023491.1:58727521-58835347 GCA_013339685.2 Hyalomma asiaticum
CGGACGTAAGCCCCAGCAGTTATATTAGAGAGTACAACAGTGGGCGGTGCAGTGATCCTTTGTTCTGTTCATCGGCAACGCCAGTTCGGATGCGCTGTCCCTTGTTGGGACGTTGTTATGCGTGCCCCGATCAGTAAACAGTATATATGGCAACCCGGTTTTTAATGTGTTTCCCTGTGCATTAGTTTCGCACGCACGGATCTATGGAACGAGCTTGCAG
Source organism: Hyalomma asiaticum (assembly GCA_013339685.2). Lineage (NCBI taxonomy): Eukaryota > Metazoa > Arthropoda > Arachnida > Ixodida > Ixodidae > Hyalomma > Hyalomma asiaticum. The sequence continues at coordinate 58,727,742 of CM023491.1, forward strand.
CTACCGTTTTTCGCTGTGATAGGGCTGTACAGCACTCAGTAAGGAGTTAAATAGACTGAGGTTTTTTAATATGAGAACCATACCAAAGCTACTGTTAGAGATAATGCAATGCACAAATCATTTTCACCCCTATACTTTCAGCAAACTTGGAAAATGTCCCTTTGCAGTTAGGTGAACGCGACGCTGCATTCCTATCTCTGTTGCATGCTTAACGCAGAATTACTGTCGATGTGTAGTTTACGAGGGATCATTCACAATCCCTGCCATGCAGGATGTCTCTACGGCAGTAGCAATCGTATAGCATTATCCACATGGTAGAAGCGCCATCTAGGTTCATCTAGTGGGAAGCATTTCAATGACGCTTGCAGGAGTTCTGGCTTGAGATGTGTGGGACTTAGCCCAGCCACAGTGGTTGAATAGCCATGGCACTCGCCCGCTGTGAGACAATCCGTACAATGGCAGCTGTGATTCGAGGCAGGCGAAATGATAATGCCCGTGTACTGTGCGATACAGAGCACCTTAAAGAACCCCAGGTGGTCGAAACTTCCGTAGTCCCCCACATCGGCGTCTATTGCAATCATATTACAGTTTTTGGACGTAAAATCTCTGTAGTTAACGATTGCGCAGGTGACGTATATTTACCAACTAAGAAAATACATTATGGGACTGAAGGTAGTAGTTTATGTAGCTATTCTCTTTTGTGTGCGTCAGCTACTGACAGCTTGCCCGTTTTCGCACTAAGGGCCAGTACCGCGTCATTTACTTAGAGGCCAGACAACCAATGAAGCCAACAGACCTTTGTGTCCTCGTTTTTGAAAGCACAACGTAGGCATCGGAAAAAGATAGCTAGAGTATTATTGACAGAAAGTTTCCTTTCCACCCGACCGGTCTCTTTTACGGAAACCTCATTATACTATTCAGCCAAAATCGTATTTTACGTTTACTTTCTTTTTTGTTCATTTGATCGTATCTCATGAAAAAGATGTCCTCGAGAACAGAAAAACGCGATGAATTATTCAGCACTGGAAATAGATCTTCACGACAAAGCTAAGTCGTGATGCATGCCATGAGTCCGACAACGCGTGAAGAAATGCTTCAGTGAGAGAGAACCCCGCTCTCCTGTTGTTCAAGCGAACAAAAAAGATAACAAGCAAACTGCGCCAATATAAAGGTGTTCTCGTTCTGTTCACAGGAATTGGCGAACAAAAGCGAACGGTAGACCGAAACGGGAGCTCCCCCGAATTTCGAGTGGCATCCGCATTCCGCATCAATAGCTTCGCTATTCCTCTGCATCGTATCGTCCCTGCACTGTTTACATCCCCGCGTAACACGTGATCACCGCAGTCCATTGTTTGGTGAGCGGGCTGACTTAAATGGGTTGGTCGGCCATGTTTGAAGTTTGCCGAATGTCTCGTGTTTGTTGCAGGCCTATTGACTTACTCGGTGTATTTGATTGGCACATGTTCAGTCTGCTCGTCGGGACGCCGAAAGATAAAGCAGTCTCTTGAAAGCACGAAATGCATTTCCACGGACAGGCGTGTGTCGTGGCTGCAGCAAGAAAATAAATTCTCTTTCAGATGCAGTGTTTTTGCTTCATGCCATATTCAGCAGGGGCAGGTGCCTCTCAGCAGTCGCACTTGTCTCCCACATCTGAGTGCCACACAAACAATACAGTGGTTCCGATCCAGAAGTGTTTGTGTGAAACGGCACACTGAAAGAGCCATGCTTGCATAGATACCCGATATCTTTAGGACACACATTCGGCTCCCGTTTACAGCACTGCCTATCTATTGTTCTGCCTATCTATTGTCCCCTTCTATGTTCCGTTTTCTTTCGTTAGCGCTAAGAATGCATTACAAGAGTACATTAAAACTAGCCCTGCTAACCGTATTGAGTTCTGCTACCCCCCCCCCCCCCCCCAACAAAAAATTGCACCATCTCCCGCTGAAGGGACCATGAGACGATGCGAAGCAGTCCGGGGGGTGCGCACCGTGTTTACATTGGTTTGACTAGGTGTCGCGTTTACATCGGTTTGACGCTAGCAGACGCTGCCTGCGTCAGCGTTGTCTCTCGCGGGCGAGGGCGCGTTCTCGTTCCTTTGAGAGCTGGGAAATCGTTCATCGCAGAAGGAGCGTTTCCACGGTCAAACGCACGCCGTTCGCTGTCTCTCACGACAGCAGATGAAGCTGTCTTGGTGCACTGCTCCGGTCGGATTTTCGATGGAGGCGGAAAATGCCAGAGGCCCGTGTACTGTGCGCTGTCAGTGCACGTTAAGAACCCCAGTGGTCAGCGCCTAATCTGAATTTCCGGAGCACTCCACTACGGCCTTTCTCTCTATCTCTTTCACTCCCTTTCCCCTACACCCACGGACGCTTCGCCGTGCTCCTTACGTGGGCTGCAGAAATTAGCGTCCTTTCTAAACCGAACCACAATCATCATCATCCGGTAACGGCCCACACTGGCACATGCCGCCTGACTGCATTCATGACTGTCGCTGTCCGAAGAGAGAGAGAGAGATCGCGCGCCGGGATGCCCGTGCCGAGAGCGAGCGCGGCTATGACATACATAAATGTACATAAACCTGCTTTTTTTTGGCACGCACAGTACACGTGCCAGAGGCCCGTGTACTGTGCGTTGTCAGTGCACGTTAAAGAACCCAGGGGGTCCTAAATTTTCCGGAGCCCTCCACATACGGCCTTGTCTCTCTATCTCTTTCACTCCCTTTCCCCTACACCCACGGACGCTTCGCCGTGCTCCTTACGTGGGCTGCCGAAATTAGCGTCCTTTCCTAAACCGAACCACAATCATCATCATCCGGTAACGGCCCACACATGGCACATGCCGCCTGACTGCATTCATGACTGTCGCTGTCGAAGAGAGAGAGAGAGAGATCGCGCGCCGGGATGCACGTGCCGAGAGCGAGCGCGGCTATGACACACATAACGGTACCTAAACCTGCTTTTTTTTTGGCACGCACAGTACACGTGCCAGAGGCCCGTGTACTGTGCGTTGTCAGTGCACGTTAAAGAACCCCAGGTGGTCTGAATTTCCGTAGCCCTCCACTACGGCCTTTCTCTCTATCTCTTTCACCTCCCTTTCCCCTACACCCACGGACGCTTCGCCGTGCTCCTTACGTGGGCTGCAGAAATTAGCGTCCTTTCCTAAACCGAACCACAATCATCATCATCCGGTAACGGCCCACACATGGCACATGCCGCCTGACTGCATTCATGACTGTCGCTGTCGAAGAGAGAGAGAGAGAGAGATCGCGCGCCGGGATGCACGTGCCGAGAGCGAGCGCGGCTATGACACACATAACGGTACCTAAACCTGCTTTTTTTTTTTGGCACGCACAGTACACGTGCCAGAGGCCCGTGCACTGTGCGTTGTCAGTGCACGTTAAAGAACCCCAGGTGGTCTAAATTCCGTAGCCCTCCACTACGGCCTTTCTCTCTATCTCTTTCACTCCCTTTCCCCTACACCCACGGACGCTTCGCCGTGCTCCTTACGTGGGCTGCAGAAATTAGCGTCCTTTCCTAAACCGAACCACAATCATCATCATCCGGTAACGGCCCACACATGGCACATGCCGCCTGACTGCATTCATGACTGTCGCTGTCGAAGAGAGAGAGAGAGAGAGATCGCGCGCCGGGATGCACGTGCCGAGAGCGAGCGCGGCTATGACACACATAACGGTACCTAAACCTGCTTTTTTTTTTGGCACGCACAGCACACGTGCCAGAGGCCCGTGTACTGTGCGTTGTCAGTGCACGTTAAAGAACCCTAGGTGGTCTGAATTTCCGTAGCCCTCCACTACGGCCTTTCTCTCTATCTCTTTCACTCCCTTTCCCCTACACCCACGGACGCTTCGCCGTGCTCCTTACGTGGGCTGCAGAAATTAGCGTCCTTTCCTAAACCGAACCACAATCATCATCATCCGGTAACGGCCCACACATGGCACTGCCGCCTGACTGCATTCATGACTGTCGCTGTCGAAGAGAGAGAGAGAGAGAGATCGCGCGCCGGGATGCACGTGCCGAGAGCGAGCGCGGCTATGACACACATAACGGTACCTAAACCTGCTTTTTTTTTTTGGCACGCACAGTACACGTGCCAGAGGCCCGTGCACTGTGCGTTGTCAGTGCACGTTAAAGAACCCCAGGTGGTCTAAATTTCCGGAGCCCTCCACTACGGCCTTTCTCTCCTCTCTATCTCTTTCACTCCCTTTCCCCTACGGACGCTTAGCCGTGCTCCCTACATGGGCTGCAGAAATTAGCGTCCCTTCCTAAACGAACCACAATCAATCAATCAAGCCGCGACTCTAAGGAGCTTCGCAAGAAAAATAGCAGCTGCTTTAGCATTAACGGCAAATTTGGCAAAGTGTACGGAATTCCGAATGATGTGTTTAGGACATAAGGTAAACGCTCCGAAGGCTAGCTCTCATCTAAAGCAACCTTGTCGGTCACTCTAGGCAACGATTGGAGTTTTTACGATGTGCTGTGTCAAATATTTGCCCATAGGAAATGTTGCGGCTGTATACTATGCCTTTCTGCCATGATATCACTCCTTTTAATTAAGCATCAGAGAATCTCGTTTCGCGAAAATAGCGTAGCGTTTCTTCACAAGCCTTGATTTGACGATTGTTTGACCAATTCAATTCTGTAATCAAGCAGGATTATTGGGCGCATCTTTACCGGTTCTCTAGTAGCCACGGGAGGGCGCTACGTCACTCGCGCTGGCTCAGATTACGAAAAAAGAAAGGAAAAATTACACCATCTTCCCATGGGAGAATCCTGAGCAGTATGTGAGGCAGCCATGGGGTCGACGCAAGTTTCCATTAGCCCTCTTCTCCGCGGCGCTGTCCACTGCGCTGACACTGGCCTTGACGCTGGCGTTGCCCGTGGCACTCATCGCGGCGTTGCGGGAGTAGAAAGAGGAGCAGTGATGCCAACCTAACTCACCACTTTAACCCCAGGTTGAGCCTCCGGAAATCCCTTAATTGCTAGAAAAATCCCTAGGTTGTAATCTATATGTTGTTAATTTGGTTAATTGACATTTCAAGACATCTAAACGTAATTCTCCCTTTAGCCCGTATTGTTGTCAATCATGTTGAAGGTAGAAATTAGCTTATGAACAGCAACTGCCGCTCTTTTCCTACATTCCCTGTGGCACATAGTTAATATATACTTCTTGTTGAGTCTATGATAGTGCACCTCCGGAGAGTCGACATAAAGAGTCTACGACAGCACCACATCCGGAGAGCGAACAGAGGTCTCTGCTCTCTTGCAAAATGGCAGTTAAGTTCTGATTGGGTGCATTTCAACTTAACTGCATTTCAAATCAGTGTTCCGTGGCCTGCAATAGAAATGCAGGGTATTCATTTCTTTACTGCTAGGTGGCCACTATCAACCTTGGATCATCTTCCCATACCGGGCCCTGTATTAGTGAGTTTTAGTATATCGGAAAGCAGCAAACGCAAAGATTTAGCGTTAAGGTTAACGTTACCGTGGAACACACCGCGCATGCTCAGAACGTTAACGTATACGATACCCTTACGTGCCTACGCTATTTTAGGAAGATATCGTTCAACGGAAACGCTCACAAAGGGACCCGTACGGCTGCCAAGATGGCGGCGTCAGTCGAAGTGAGACCACTCGCTTCAGATCTGTCGACACATCGGCCTGCATTGCTAAGCTCATTCATTACCTGCTCATGTTCGTATTTGGCTTAGGTTTGGCTAATTAAGCTTCGCCAGCCGTGTATTGGTGACAATATGTGTCGCCGTTTTTAAGATACGCTCTCAGTAAGCGGCGCACAATGCTTAAAATGTGAGTGCACTCGCTTTCACCGCCTTCGAGATTGCGCGCGCCGGCGCCCGGAATCACACAGGCCGTGTCGCTTTGCTGACGTTTACGGTAGAGTCGTTGAGATGGCGGCACTACCACCGGGGCATTTTTCTTTTTGCACATCGGCTGTTTCAAGCTACAGCCAATTAAATAAAGCCGATACGAGTAGTGTGGAGCATTACTGTATGCGTAATGCTTGAAATGACTGTAATGCTTGGCGAAGTATTCCTTCAGTAACAAAGGTGACTTGGATAAGCCAGCCTTCGCAGGCTTCTCAAAGCGGAACTGTCGGCGAAATTTCTCGTATAGGGCGTAGCCCCGACGTTAAGGAGGCCTCCCCTCGACGACATAGACTGCCTGCGTAGCTTCTCTGGTTTCAAAATTAAGCGTGCCTATGTCATCGCAGCTTCGAAATGACAGGCAGTACGGTTCAGAAAGGAGACTCGATGGCGGCATTTTGAAACGAAGCGATGTTTTTTGGGTCTGCCGACACAGCACTAACGACACACTTAAACGATACTGGGTCAATGGTTTTGTGGCGCACTTAGGGATTTAAAAGAGTTGTTTAGGTGTCGCCGTACATGACTTTGCGTTAGCTTTGGCGTTTCGCTCTCTTCCGTTATACTAAAAGTCTAGTGTGTGCCGCTAAGTGCACCCAGCTTTACCGTGACGTTCACCTTAACGCTAAATCTTTACGTTTGCTGCTTTCCGATATACTAAAACTCACTATTACTGGATGACAGCTATCATCTGTACTTGTATCCCATTCGGCCAAGTATTTTGGTCACATACTTTCACTCTTTTTGCTTGGTTCACCGTCTTCAAATTCTCTTGATACAGAACCTGCCATCTGACGTAGAGCAACAAGGCAACGTTTCAGGAAACTGCGCGAACACGGGTACAGTAGGTCCAAATATTGCAATCTACGAGCAAGTTTACAGCTCTTCATCGTAGTACAGCATAATGTAGGAACCCGGCGAGTGCGAATTAGGTGCGGTTTTTCCGTGCATGCAACGCAAAAAGCTCTCCGTCCCACAGAGAAATGTGATACAAACGCGCACACCTGATGATGTCACAAAGAGAAAGTTTCGTTTTTCGTTCCAGTAGGCGCCAGAAGATTCTCGCGTTGTCGCAGCTACTACCCTTGTCTCGTTAAGTGAAAAATAGAAAACAGCAAAAATTATTGGTATTTTGGTTTTACTTGTTGGAAAATGGTTCTCGTTAGGTCGTCTCACAAAAAATTGGCCACGTATCTCCGTGCTTCGCTGCAAATGTCGTCGAAAGACGATAGTCTTCTACCGGCCGTACTACATGAGTCCCGGTTCATCTGCGGTTCGGCACGAGCTTCGGCCGTCTGTTCAGCCGCCGGGTAAGCTCGCTTAGCCTCTCGGTCAGTGACAATTCGCACATCGCGCACCTCGTCTGTTTCCTGTGTTCTATATCGTCAAACGGCCATTTAAATTTTGCCTGGCCTCAGACAGCGCCCCGTCTATGTTGAATGGCAATTTTTCATTGTCAAATTTGTATTCATGTTTTTTAGGCATCCTCTTCCCTGACGGAACCACGTCAGTGATTTCTTCGTGCACCCCTGCATAAAGCACTTTCGTGCTGAAAAGTTGTTTACCCACAATGTAGCTTTACTGCTTCGTGTTGCTTAGGTGTATAAGCATGAATGCTCAAAAGTATGCACGACGCCGCACGCCAACGTAAGCTAAAAACTTATCTTTCATTTGCTCAGATCGCTACGTGTCTCTCGCTATATGCATGCCAATTCTCTCGTAATAGATCATTGGTTATGCCTTCTGCGCATCTTACCATCACCAAAGCGAAAAACATAGGTGCCCCGATTAATCAATAGATTTGGCCCGGTAAACACACGAGCTATCAGCTTCGTAAATACACCTGTAGGAAGCTTGTTAGTATGCATTAGTGTCCGATTTAGAGAAGCACGTCTGTGCACTCGCTTCCCTCTAACAAATAAGCGTCAGCCGCCTTCTAATCATAAACCCGGCTGTGGTGGACACGGCCTGTCCATCGTAAAGCTGTGAACACAGGCTCTGCTGTGTATTTTGTAAGTTCTGTCCATGCACACAGCCAATACGGTGCGGAGTCCCATACGACTACGACCCCGCCACGGAAGAAGCGAATGGGAGCTAATTAACGGCTGAATGGCATGGTTTGGCTAGGAAGCCACATGTTTCGATTACTCTGGTTTCTCAAATATTCGCCCCTAACTCGCACTTCCCACCTTTTGAATCGTGTCGCTTGGAGAGGCGATGCTGCGGGGAAACCGCCTATGGAAATGAACCTAGGTGACAGAGTGAAGCTCTGGCGTTTCCCCATTGATGGTTCGTTAGGCTGGTTCAAGTTGTAATTACGAATCTACAAAAGTATGTACCAGGTAACTGGCACGCTTCGCATAGAAGTCGGCTCAGCTTATGTCTTATTTCGCAGAGTGGAACGCTCTCGTATGTACTCGCAGGGAAAGGAGTGCCTGAATAAATAGCGTGATGGTGATTACGATGAACGCATTTTAGACGTGAGCGTTACGAGCACTTGGAAACGACATGGGAAGAAGATGATTCACGTTCAGTTAGCCATTTCGACGAACAGAGATTCAAATTTGAAATTTCGAAAGAGCACAAACGAGAATTGACAAATGGCTTCTGATCTCGTAATTACACAGAGAAAAACAGATCCCTTGCGAATGCTTCATTCGGTGTTCTTTTAGAAAATGTTATGAGTAAGAATGGAAATATAAACAAGGCCAAGATACATCCCATGCATGAGCAAATTTAATCAACGCGAGAAGTACGCCCACGAAGTTGAAAGTACGGCGAAGCGGAGTCATCCTGCAGCAGTTAAATCCAACGCAGGGTTCAAATAAGGTTCTAAAACAGCCTTCTTTTATAAGCCGACACAAATAAGTAATGCACAGCATTGTTCGTTTTCCGGCGAAATAGCAATACGGGGGAAATCACCGTACGAGAAATATGTAAATTATTCATTAATTTATTCTGTGCACACTGGGCACCCAAAACCCATGCAGCACGGATGCGGAGGCATCGGAACAGAGTAAAGTTGTAAAGAAAAAACGCAAGCGCAAAAAGAATTACAAACACATGAGAAACACCAAAATATAAAAGCAGCGCCACTCTCAACTCAGGAGTAGCAGTTATCGGTAGAAATCACGATAACATAACGCAGATACTGGAGTATCTAACTGTTTTCATGAGCTGCATTTATTTGTCTCTCGAAGCACGAGGTTTCAGCACTCTTCCAATGATATGTCGGTAAAAATTGGTATCTTAGGCTGGTGATTCCCTTCTGGAGGTGTAATATGCGTATTTATCGCTTACCATGTGTTTCAATAGTCAGTTTCATTGATCTTGACCATTGTGATGATAAGAGGGCATTTCTTGGTCAGGTAAAAAATAATGATATATACAAAGAACCAATTCCAAGTTAAAGTATGTTGAATACCATCGTAACTGCTAAAATGGAAGTTCCGCCTAACTCAAGGTCATAAACGCCGGCCGTGACAAGAAAATCTGGCATGTTTATGCAAACTGTGGAAGAAAGGTGCTGTATCCGTCCAGTGGATAATACAGCACGCATTTACACGTATTGTAGCATACAAGAAAGAGCGTGAATATATCAAACTAAATACATGGACAAAGAAGAAATAAAAGCGCTGGCACGGAATGGATACAAAAAGTCACCTTCCAATTATATACAAGATTTGTTAGACGACGCACACGGGCAAATCAGTATGGGGGTTTCTACACGGAGCGAGTACCATTATGGAGTCGCAATACAAGAATAGCACTTCGTGAAAGTTGCTATTTCGCTGTCCAATCGTTCAGCGCAGCCGAAATGGTAACGTGGTGGGGAGTCGCCATGAAAGTGATAAAAGGTACTTGGCGTTGGCAGTATAATCAGGATACTATATTGTGATGTGCGCGAAACGTTCGTAGCACCATCTGTTAGACAAGCAAGGAGGTATTAGAGAGCTTTTCTATCCTGTGTTTCTTCTCACTGGACATTCATATATAACACATGTGGATGGCATTCCACGACAAATTAAATCTTACAATTATTACAGATATCAGCCAACAAGGCAGGACCATGGCAAATTCAGAAGATTTTATGCGCAACGCAACTTCTAACTGATGTACCCACTTCGCTGCAAACGGTTGCACTTTGTGCGCTTTTAAAAGTGTTATGACGGGCTCATGGAAGTACTCGCGGATAGGATTAACCATCAAAATCATTTTGACGTAGAGGCATTCTGGATTTCCACATGCTATGAAAGCCTAGTAACATAACAGTGTGACTTGGTACGCAGTCATCCTTTTTCCCCTGCCATGAACATTCTTCTTAGGGTTTCACCGGTAAGTCTCTCTTGGGAGCACGTTGGAGTATCTCCCACAAGAATACCGCATCCCAATATTCTTTGAAAACATGCTCAACTGTTTCATGTTTTAACAAAGTGAGCTATCTGTACCCCACGGAACAAAGAGACGCTTTTCTTTCAACCATGGTATATGCCAGCAAGGTGCCAGCATGCAGCTGGAAGAAAAAAGTCTTAACATCCACTCATAGTATTCTTCTGTTCACGCTTTTCAGGACATCTTAATCTACGCCAACAGAGTACAACGGCGACACACAGGAAGAGAAAAAAAGTGTGTTTACCACATCTTTGTATATCTTTACGTTATAGACTACTAAGGTAACCTTATAAAGAACGTGGCGCTAGTAATTAGTATGATAGAGCCACTTCTCTGTAGTAACCCCGTGGGGCTCCAGTAAAATGCAGAAAGGTGACAATAAACTCGGCCAGACTTTTACACAAACGCAATGGGAACACAGATCGCGAAAAGGGATCCTGGTTGTCCCTCAAAAGATAGAAGGGCGACCAATTCACTGCTTCACAAACAACCGAGCCAAGCCAACGCTACCGTTACGAACGCTCCTAAAGAGGTTCCTTCTGCTTGTCCGCTACCTTGACCATCGCCATGTGAACACGGCATATACAGTTCAACCTCGATAGAATGAAGTCTGTTAAATCGGCACTTGACTTCGTTACACTGAAATTTCGTTACGCTGAATTTCGTCTCTAAGCATGCGAATAAAATTCCAAGAAGGCGTTGCTGTTTCATGCCACGCACGGAAAAACGTTTAATTACGGTTGAAGCAATAAGTCACTTTTTTGGGGTCTTCTTGGTCATCAAAAATGGTATTATGCCCCGTTTATAGGCCTACAACGGCTGCATGGCCTCTTCGTCCCTCGCAGAGCCTGCGAAGCTCCTCAGCGTGTCAATCGCTTCGACCACCTCGCGGGAGGTGGGGACGTCGTCACACCCGTCGTCACACAGTGTACTCCCTCAAGTTCGCGGCACAGCTTCGTTAGCTTTGAGGTTAGCTTTGAGCCATCAACGAAATTTCGTTACATTGAAAGTCCGGCGAAATTTACTTTGTTATATGGAGGCTAAATGTACTGGCGCGAGCAAAAGTATACGGACCACGCGAGCGCGTACCAAACTGGCATTCCGCTCCACCTAGCGGAACGCCGCCTAACGGCCACCGGAGAGCTCCACCGGAAACTAGTCTACTCACTACCCGCTAGCATGTCAATTTTTCAGTGCCGTGCACCGCATTGTTAGTTTGCTGTATCCACGCGCAGCGCTCGTCCGCGGTAAGAACGCCACATATCTGCCTTGATAGCGGTATCACAGCCGTCACGGCCTGCATCGACCGGCGTGCCGATGAAGAGATATCAGTTTCGCGAAGCGGTATCGTCATATGAACCCGTGGATTCGGATACCGAAGAGCGCTTAGCGTTAGAAAGAGAAAGGTGGAAAATACTTGTTCACAGTTGGAAAAACAGACAGGCCCTAGATCTAAGGAGGGATGCTTCTTGCACGTAGCGCTGCTGTCGATCGCAGCTGACGTCACGGAAGTTTCGCGAAGAGCCTGTGAGCCACGCGATGCCGTGGTCCGTATACTTTTTCTCGCGCCTGTACATGGTGCTTTATGGGCGCGAAGTTACAGAAACTAAAATAATTCGTAACATCGGGGACTTCGTTAAATTGAAGTTCGTTACATCGAAGTTTCACTATATACTCTGCAGCTTTCGCTAATTTAAACGCAGGCCACGCAACACACCCGCACACATTAGGCAGCCTCACGGTGTGACTTTAGCGTTCGAAAAACTCACGCATTTTTATATGCGCCTTGTGCTGAACGTTCCCAGGCGTATCACAGCAGAATAGGCGGTCACCACGAATATAAAAAAAACAAGTACCCTTGCCAATATAACTGTTACAATATTTGTACATGATAGCGTGGACACTGAATTCATAAAGCTCAATAATGCTGGTTACATTACGTTAGTGCGGTCGCCTTCATGGCGTTCCAATTCTGTCTTTCATGTAAACGAGTGTTCATAACGAGATATACAAACCTGCATCAACTAGTGAATTCAGTGGATCAGTGAGCCAGGCCTTCCGAACAGTAGCTACTGAAGCACGCTATTACGGATAAACGGAGTTCCTTGTTGCGCTGCTAGAGAGCTATTCACCATGAAACGGAGTCTTGACTACCCAGGAAGAAGCACGCTCACGGTTTTTGGCATGGAAGTTTAAAGCGAAGGCCCTTTCTTGAAATGCATGGAGAAAAACATGAAAGCATTTACCAGCAGCGCAACACCGGGGAACAGTCAAGTTGTTCTTCAGTCGTTAATTGCGACATAACTGGCAAAGTTGACATGTTATCATTCATATGAGGAATCAGTTAATCGCATCAACCTGCCTCATCATTTACTGAGCTACGAAATCCTTCACCATGCGCTCCTTCACTTCTTTCTTTCTTTCTTTCTTTCTTTCTTTCCATATTTCTGTGTTTCTTGCTTTCTTTCGTTTTTTTTCTTTCATTCCTTGTGTTTTCATGACATCGAAATGCAGCCGTGGGTGCTGTGATTGAACCCGCAACTTCAAGCTCCACCATTTCCACAACTGATCCTACATTGCACTTCCGCATAATGGCTATCAGGTAGCGGTGGCTGAAGGTAAGACTGAGTCAGGCACGGCAGTGAGTACCGTGTTGAAGGCAAAAGCAGGTCCGCTTTTTCCTTCTGCGTGAGAGCTAACAAAACCCGAGGCGCGGCACAGACTGAATTTCGAACAGACTCTCTGTTGAAACTGAGCATGTGCTAAAAAGTTAAGCCTGCAATATGAACTAGAAAAAAAAGAGCCGTTTCTATGCAATGTTTCCTGGCGTGGCTGACGAGATTCCTTGCTCCGACATAAACTCGGTATATTTGTGGTCGACCAAGGAAGGTCAATCCTTGCGCATGTAAAACAATGTTAGAAGGACTTGTCATCTGGCCAACTTAGAACTTTAAGTGCTTAAGGTTTTCTTGCTGGTCCAATGAGGGATATGCCAATCCTTCGGCACGTCGCACGAGACACTTCGCCATGAAGAAAAAGCCATGCATCACAGAGTCTGTTAGTGCACCCACGCTTGCAAAGTGGGGTTATTCCTGAAACATGCGAATGTCTGCATTGGAGTGTGGACCGTTTTACAGCAATATTACGGCATTCTGGTAGAAGTTTTTCGTGTAAATTAGAGCCCTGGTCGAGCGATTTTGAAATGTAACCTGTACGAACTAATTGTTACAAAGGTGATCGTCGCAATTGAGACTTTATATTTTTTTGATAATCTGATAGAAACCGATCATGGCGCACATTGTCAAACAGCCAATCGCTCTTTGTCGCAATGCGAATTACTTCCGAATATATTAACCATAAGTGACGCTATTAAGGCAACGCTTTACTTAGACGCGTTTACGTGCCAAAGTGGTAAGGCAGAAGATAAGCACATACCCTTGTGGGGCTCTTTGTGCATCACAGAGTTTTCTTTTTACAAGCGCAAACTAATTTTAAACGTAGTGCAATAGCGACATCATAATAAATCCACACCATTGATATTTTAGCGCTTCCACATATATGCAAAGGAAAGAAGAAGCAGCCCTCTTCGAGAGAGTGCATTCTGAATGAAACCTTTCAAGGATGCAAATTTTGAAGATCTGAATAGTTTGCCCTATAGCTCATAGACAACGTATATGATTTTGACGGCACACAAGAACCAAAAAAAAAAAGGAAAATCAAAGTTCAGACCCAATTTCAAGGAGGGAGGTGGTCGTATTATCTTTGCAGACCAAAGACATACGAGCTCAAGCAAAGTGTAGTGTCAGGCGGTGGAGATATTCCGATGTAGTTCAGGTGATTTATGGGCTCAAGAAGTTTTCAGGTATGCTGGGCTCATATGTTGTCCGAGAGGCAGATACCTGACAACTTCTATGGAGCAGAAGACGTCAGGTCGAACAACAGGCATTCCTGAAGGCACGCTGAACAGGATGCGCAAACCGAGAAATTGCGACCGCCTGCTCCTTCCGGTATTCTGTACGAGTTCAATTTCCGCAGCTGCTCATCTGTATCGGGGCTTTTTAATTACGCTTACGGGAGTGTGCCGGAAGAATCTGGCTCATCTTAGCCCTCCAACATTGCAGAACGCTTTTCCATAAGGCAGTGTGTAGCGTTACGTCCAGACGTAACTGCAACAATCACTATAGTTACGTCCAGACATTACTATAGCCACTGCTAGCGTTACTTCTAAACCATGTCATTCAGACGTAGGCAACCATCGCAAGAATCTGGAGGCAACTATAATCACGCCTATAGCGTTGCTTCCAGGCGTACGCATTGCCGCACCTTATCTGCCTCATCGTATTGCAAGTATACTGCCGTCCAGATTGCGCAGTGCAGATAGCGGAGTGCAACCAACGCTAACGTTTACGCCCAGCCGCAATAGCAATCATAACCAGCATATTACGTCCGTGTCGTAACTGCTATAACCGCTGTGGTTACGCAATTTTTAATTAGCGTGAGGGCACTTACGGTGCTTACGGGCTGGCCCCGCATACCGGACACGGCAGTACTATCCCGACTATTACTATTACGCTGCAATCGCGTAAGCGTGCTCACTGACCATACGGAGCCTAGCTGACCACCTCTGGTGGGTCTCAACGCCGCTCGTAGCGCAAGCGTAGCGGCGCATTGCGAACTGTTCCTGGACGGACCCATGCTCGCGATACGACGCACCCTGGCGCAGGCAAGCTGCCGCAGGGTAGATCCGTACTTCGCTGAGAAAATGGACCAGGTATGATATATATTTGGCATCGCCGCCAGGGCGAGAAAGTAGCACAAACCCTGATCTGATGCGCACTCTTCCATGATTCTCATATTCTCGCGTTGTCAGACTCGAATTTTTATTGGCCTGGTCGTAAATGTTGCGATGGTTGCTGTTAACTCTGGGTCACGGGGTTTCGACGTAACGCTAACAGTGGGTATAGTTGCGTATGGACGTAACTGTAATGGTTATTGGAGTTACGTCTGCACGTAATGCTAGACACTACTTTTGCATAAAAGGTACAGATGCACGACGATTCCGACGGGAGAAAGGAAATATAAAGCGGCTATTCTCTCCTTTTTCGTGTTCAAGTGTGCATGGTATAAACCCAAGAACACTTCTCAGTTCCAAGGGCTATACTGGTAGAACAAATGGATTGCACGCACACTTATGTTCAAATCCGAAGAAAGGTGACTGTTGTCTTTAGGTAACTGCGAAGCCCACACGCTTCCCCTTTTGTCGAGCACATTTTCCGCAACCATTGCTTGGTTGACTAAATCCACCTTTGTTCAAATATACAGAATATCAGTACCTCGGATCGCTTTCAATTAAATGTCACCGAAATCGATTTCTGTTGACCTGTTCTGTTATTTTCAGAACTTCTGTTAAGCAATACTGGCTGTACGAACTCTATATCGAGCCCTTCGTTCAGCATTAACTACTTGTTGTTTAAAGCAGCGACTGCAGACTAAATAAAGCGGCGGACCTTCCACGGGCCTCCATGCTGATATTTCGCACCGGTCTGTGAAACGCTGATCGTCGTCGTACGCCGAGCATTAACTCACTGAGAGGGATTGAGCAAGTCAGACCTCCTAGACTGATGCTCAATGGGATGGAGGTTGTCAGGTTGCATTCCTTGGTGGGGTCAGCAGAAACAGCAGAATTTTCAACCACTAAAGACCCGATCATCAATAATGACAAGTTTCGTTGAAGGTGGACGCACAAGCGAACGCGGTGGCTGCTTATTCTTGAAGTACAAATACACGACCCACTGTGCCAAACACGAGGTTCATAAAAGCAATATCTGCTCAAGGTGGTACGGATACAAGATGACATATTTCACCGAGAATGTAGAACACGCGCAGAATCGGGAAAAATGGACATATACGAGTTTTGATTTCCCAAAGAAATCTGTATTGAGAAAACGTTATATATCAGGGATCATGTAACCAAACGAGCTATATTTGGGAAAATAAGTAGTGGACATGCTATATGTTTTCTACCTAACGGATGAGGGCGTTGGTTCTGTTGACGACGTGGCAACGCACTGCATAACGGAGGTCTGTGGTTTAGAAGCGCAAAATGCAGAATATCAACGTTTGTTTCCAGTACTGCCCTTACTATGGAAAAGCTTTGTAAGCAGCAGGATTGACGCACTCGAAGTCATCTAAGCAGCAAGTCGATAGCTCGTGTAGGAGTGTCTTGCGTGGGACTGTGTTCTCTGAAATAGGAGGGCTCCGATTTCAAAGGCTGAGAAAGTGTCCACATCGAACAAAGGCTGAAATCAAGCCCTGAAATCAAGCCTAAAACGCACGAAGCGTGTGCCGCTTGTGGTCGCTCCGCATATATATCGCGAATGACATGCTTTGAACAATGTGGCTGTTCTACATGATGTCTTTATGTGGCATTTTAATGCGCGCAAGTTGTACGGTATCTGCGCAGAAGTTTCGTCAAATGTTTGATTAATAATGGAGCTTGTGAGTCAAGCACACATTGCAGCCGCTTGATTACTTCATTTGAACTTCGTATAAGCAGCCAATACTTTCTAATGGAACCCGAAAACCGGGCGGCTGGAACAAGTGCAACAGCGAAAAAAAACAACAACAGGAGAAGCTTCTACTCCCAAGAGAATGGTTATCTCAACAAAATGAGCATTCAAATTTTGCCTTCCATCACAAATATTTTGACTTTCAGACTTTCGTCAGTTTGTACACACTCATATGTTTCCACTCATCGTCATCTGTGAGCCTAACCTAACAAAACCAGTCAGACTTTCGGGGTATGAATCGGTCATGTCTTCAACCAATGGTGCCAGCAGCAAAGTCATCGTCTTTATTCGTCGTGAACTCACCTACTTTCTGCATCCAGTTGCTCCTCACGATGACAATCAATACGTGTGCCTAACGGTCAAAAAGAACAAGCTCATGTTTAATCTTATAGGCGTATATGTTTCGCCTTCAAGTAATTTTGATTCGAAAAGATTGGCGGATATCTTGAACTTGTGCGCTGCTACATGGGTAATCATAGAAGATTTCAATGCGCATCATTCAGCATGGGGAAGTTCAAAGACAAACGCAAGAGGACGACAGTTGGCGAGCTTCGCCTGCCACCATGGTCTTACCCTCTTGAACGACGGCAGCCCCACCTTTTTTCGAGGCGTGACATACGGAAGCTGCCTTGACCTTGCTTTCGTCTCCAGCTCTTTCGCCAGACGTGTTAAGTGGTTTACAGATGTCGAGACACGTGGAAGCGATCACATTCCAACGTATATGAACATCAAAGGGCTCTCTGGGGCATATCCACAAAAGGCTATTCGAGCGATTGACTGGACCACCTTCAAATCTGCTATGGAAGATGCATGCACCGAGGGCTTACGCTTTGGGTTAGAAAAAACAATGCAGACCACAATGGAAAACGCCACGCGCACGATCATGATTTCGTCCAGGCGAAACGATTTCGATATAGAATTGGAAAGACTTAGAGCACTTCGCCGGCGTGCAGAACGTCGATATCGGCGCACAAAGTCCCTTCACGATCTCAGAACAGCCAGACGATTGCAAAAGAAGATCCAGCGTCGCATGGATAGATTAGCGTCTGAACGTTGGACGACGTTTTGCCAGACTCTAGACCCCCGCAAGCCACTTTCTCACATCTGGAAAACGGTGCAAGGTCTTCGTTGCCTTCCTCAACAGCGTTTTCCTTTCAAGGCGCTGGCGCTCTTCCAAGGGCGGCAGGACATTGCAGTCGGAGAGGACTTCTGTGCAAGGATCGCAAACCAAGTAGTCTGTCCAGGCTACCCAAAACGAACTTACGTCCCCCACCCTCGTGACAGTCGCATGGACCTGCCTTTCACAATGGAGGAGCTCGAAGCGGCTCTCGCTCTCTGCAGGCGGTCTTCTTCTCCGGGGCCAGATGGCATATCCTACCGAGCCTTATGCAGTCTAGGAGAAGCCGCAAGGGGAGAATTGTTGAGCCTCTACAATACGTCTTGGCAAGAGGGCAATGTTCCTGATGAATGGAAGACAAGCCGTTTAGTTCCCCTACTGAAGCAGGGCAAATCTCCACTTGATCTTGCATCGTTCCGCCCAATAGCGCTGGCCAGCTGTGTAGGAAAGCTAATGGAACGGATGATCCTTGGCCGCCTGGAGTGGTACCTTGAACACTACAAGATTTATCCGAACTCCATGGCTGGTTTCCGACGTGACCGCTCTTCCATCGATAATGTAGTGGACCTCGTTTCTTACGTTCAGCACGAAAAATCCCGAAAGCGATTGTCCGCAGCATTGTTCTTAGATGTGAAAGGCGCATACGACAACGTATTACATGAGGCCATACTCGATGCTCTTGAGACGGTTGGCCTAGGTGGTCGATTATTTCTGTGGGTTGAAAGCTACCTGGCTGCAAGGTCATTCTTTGTATTAACCGACGATGGCCCGACTACGCGACGCTTTACTTGCAAGGGCGTTCCTCAAGGCGGAGTTCTCAGTCCGACGCTATTCAACCTCGCGCTTATTGGGCTTGCTGAATACCTGCCAACTACTATCAAAATTTCAATATACGCAGACGACATCTGTGTCTGGACTTCGGCAGTCACGCGTCCTCAAATACGCGCGCGGCTTCAAAGAGCAGCAACGTTGACATC
Source organism: Hyalomma asiaticum (assembly GCA_013339685.2). NCBI lineage: Eukaryota > Metazoa > Arthropoda > Arachnida > Ixodida > Ixodidae > Hyalomma > Hyalomma asiaticum. Next base: position 58,746,702 of record CM023491.1, read on the forward strand.
GAGCTACTTATGCAAACAAGGTCTCAACATATCACCAGAAAAATGCGCACTTGTGGCATTCACTCGCAAAGCAATGACGCCTTACGTCATATCAATCAATGGGCGGACTATTCCCTATCTCAGAACCCACCGGTTTCTTGGCATCATCATTGACAGAGATCTCTGCTGGAGCCCTCATGTGTCGCACATGAAAAAACGCCTCACCGCAATTGCCCAGATCTTCAAATTCTTGGCTGGAAAAACTTGGGGCATGTCGGTAGGCGCCATGGTGGAATTATACAGAGCACTTTTCCTCGGTTTCTTGAGATATAGCCTGCCCGTACTTTCCAACACTTGCAAGACAAATCTTCGCACTCTTCAGGCCGCACAAGCTCAGGCACTGGGAACTTGTCTCGGTTTGCCGCGGGGTACATTGTCAGAGGCAACTATAGCGATTGCTCGGGACCAACCAATACAAACGCACGTTGTGGTGGAAGTCTTGAGAACCCACATCAGGCATTTTGCCCGTGCCTGCTGTCACCACCTCGCAACATTGCCGTCAGACAAGCGGAACGCGTCATTCTGCAAAATGGTCTCCAGATATTCTGCCAAACTTCCGGCAGGCTTCACCGCCGCCGCCAAACCGTCGATTCCCCCTTGGTGTCTCATTCGACCTACAGTACACCTTGGTGTGCCAGGAATCAGAAAGAAAGCTGAGCTGTCATCAGGTGCTCTGAAACAACTATCCCTGCTTCTTCTACACGAGAGGTACGTCGATAAAGTGCATATTTATACGGATGGGTCCTCGAACCTCCAGTGTTCGTCCGGAGCGGTGGTTGTCCCAGTGAAAGCTTCCACCATCAGTTTTAAGACAGACCACCCGACGACATCGACAGCTGCGGAACTTGCTGCTCTGCGTGCTGCCCTTTGTGTAGTAAATGAGGAAGCACCCCGACAATGGTCAATCTTTAGCGATTCAAAGGCGGCCTTACAGTCCTTGCTGGCAGCCCTGCGGCGCGGACCATACGAGCAACTGGTGTTGGAGATCAGATCTCTTCTCCATAAATCACATGAGAAGGGACACCACGTGACGTTTCAGTGGCTCCCCAGTCACTGCGGCGTCGTTGGAAACGAATATGCTGACAAGGCCGCCAAGTCTGCACTTGATGGCACCAAAGTTGAGACCATACCTCTCTCAAGGTCCGACGCTGCCAGGCAACTTCGAGCGATTGCACAGGAGATTACACTCTCGCTGTGGAGTGCCTCAAGCAGCCAAACTCGGAACAGTCGACAACACCACCTGCTGTCTTTGCGGCATTTTCGATTGCCACCAAAACTCAGCCGAGCAGAAGCCACCCTGCTTTATCGTTTGTGGTTAGGAGTGGCTTTTACTAACTCTTATTCCTTTATGATCGGAATGGCCGACAGCCCTCTTTGTGACACCTGTCTTCGTGAAGAGACGCTACAACACATCATATGCGACTGTCCTCGCTATGACTTACAGAGGCAATCACTGGCGTCCGCTCTCGCTCACCTTGACCTGCGACGGATGTCGGTTGATGCCATTTTGGAATGTCGACCGCACAAGACATCACAATTGAAGGTGACAAAGGCGCTGCTGCAGTTCTTAAAGATGACAGACTTGCACAAGCGACTGTAACAGCGATGTGTGATGTCGTGTGCCATGCAGCTGCCACTGACTGTGAGAATGTGCTATATGTTCGCCCACTTTCTCTCTCTCTTCCTCTTTCCTTTCACCTTTCAATCTCCCCTGTCCCCTTCCCCTCGTGCAGGGTAGCATACCGGTCTACTATTTCCTTCCTTCCTGTTCTTTTTCTTTCTGTCCAGATGGTTTTCCCCCTGATATTGTAGTATGAACCACGTCATCAAGTTACCACCTCCACCTTCCCACGTTTGGCAGCGTAACCAAGTACGTAAGTGCTGAAAGAAAGGCGATGCGAAGTGGGATGAAGACAAAGAGGGATGCACAAGCGCTGACTTCCTCACACTTCGCCTCGCCTTTCCTTCAGCACTTAGCAGGTGCTTGCGCGGCCAAACCTGAGAAGATGCAACTGAACCAACTTGCTCACATCGCCATTTTGTTACCACGTATTATGGTTAGTAAGGTGCAGTACACGGTAATCAGGAAGTTATATAAATATGACGTCAAGGGAGCACGAAAGCAGAATAATACCAAACCGACTCACTTGGGCCGACACTGCCTCGCATGCGAGAACGACAGATGAAAGAAGTGCACCCCGATATGCCTACCAAAGAACACAGCGCGCCTGACGTTCTCTCAAGCGCAGTCGCCATACCAATGAAATGACTGGACTCGGGGGCCCAGTAGCCCAAAACGGGCAGCCACTATCCTCACAGTCGCACGCACGGAATTCCCGTTGGCAGCAACATTCGCACGACGGATCAAACGCGTCGCAGTATTTTTCCGGTTTCCCTAAAGTACCGGAGAAGGGCAAAAAACGTCGTAAACGTGAAAAAAAAATCAAAACAAAAAAAGGCAATTTCTTCACAGATCCTCGAACACTTTCACGAGCGCACTATTTCCAGCAGCGCATTATTTGCCGGAAGTGGTATAAGGCAAAGAGCTCATGCCACGACACACGCTAGCAACCCTCTTTCCCTGCCGTGTCTCCCGGCATTCCCTCATTCGCCTTCCGTCGCGGTTTTGCCTATTTCACTTCCCACCCCTTTAGCCGGTTGCTTATGCCGCTTCCTCACTCTGTTCTACTTTCACGTTCCCTTAATACTCTGCTCTCGACAAACCCTAGCAGCACGATCCTGGAGTACTTTTTCGCTTGTGTGATTTCATCCCATTCACCGTGTGCTATTTGCGAAGGAGAGGCGCGTGGAGCGGTGGAAGTGGGTTTTCTTTTACTTTTTTTTCTCTGCACCGGGCATTCACCCCAGAGTGAACTCGTATTACATATCGCGCACCATTTGTCTGCGGTTGTACTTTCACTATGTCTTCATCGCTTGCCTCGAAAGATCTCATGGATCCGCAGAAAAAACTGGCAACAGAAGATTTAGGTGCGAGCTTTCATTTCCAGCGGCGCTTAGAGACCGCCGTTGCAGTGCACCGCATCGGAACACTTCTTCAGCTGCTGAAATTTTAAAGTCGAGCTTGCAGGATACATCAAAACAGTGCAAAATAGAGACATCCTCAAACATGCGTCTTCGTTTTTTTTTTTACCCTTTGGAATCTTCGCCCATGAAGCTTTCAGTATACGAATGGTAAGTCAGAACACACATGATGTTTAATAAACGTTAAAGAGGACAGATCGGTGCGGTTAACGACCTAACTCTTCGTATCGTCAAAGTAAGATGTTGCGCTTACGCTGGCGTTCTGGACCAAGAACCACTGAGCACATTGTGGTTTCTACTGTTGTCCAAAGTAGTCCATACATTCCACTGAACCTGAGCCTTGACCTGATCCTCACTTGTGTGTCCAGGATCATGATACGATTTAGAACAGGGAATGTCGCGGGAGCCAACGTTTCGACAAGCGGACTTTTCTTCGTCAGGACGGCGACTTCCTTTTCAGTCGTTTTGTCTTCTAGCTTGGATCGATGAGAAGATCGCAAAATACGATTTATAGCAGGGAATGTCGCAGGAGCCAACGTTTCGACAAGCGGACTTGTCTTCGTCCGGGCGGACTTGTCTTCGCCGCCCTGACAAAGACAAGTCCGCTTGTCGAAACGTTGGCTCCCACGACATTCCCTGTTCTAAATCGTACTTTGCGATTTGTTCATCGATTCAAGCATCCATCTTCCCCTGAGCTTCTCTTCTAGTCAGGATCACGATAGTCCTTTGCGAATTGACAGAGTAAAAAAAGCTTTTCGAGAAGACGTTTTTCACACAAAAGGGTTTTTTGAAGGGGTCCACGAAGAATTTACTGACCTACTTCAGTAACGGATGCGGATATCTGAAAAAAGTGAACGCACATATACAATGGAAAATAAATTTGGGAACCTTAAGCGCCCCCTTAAGAGTTGATCGCGATAGCGATGCCTGCCCCATTCTCATCGCACTATCTTTCGCTTGCCATGCTTTTCACTAGCCCAGCCACGTAATTTTCATTACAGCACTTAGAAGAAAGTGGGAGTTACTTGTTATGGTGTGCTTTTACTAGTGATGTGGAGATTTTGAATTATTGCGATGTAATGGGAAAGTACAAAATTTCTATGCGCCAACAAAGCACGACAGTGAAGCAAGTACCGCACACCACCTGGCTCTTCTACATAGTACAGAATCCATCCCAAAGGTGTCAATAGTCCCGGGACGCGATGGAACATCTATACGCTTGCGAGAACAGGCGACCACGCCCCTAAGCCAAAGTGCGAGCACCCTCCGGCTATATCCATGCATGTGGCACTACCAATCACGGCGTCATGGGCGCATTGTGCCACCTAGAGAGTGATAGTCAAGCCTCTGCCAAGCTGAAGCACCTCCGAGATACACCTCCGAGGTGAGCGTCTCAGCGACGGTGAATAGAAACGAAAATTGTTTTCATATTTATTTATTTGAATCTAGCGCGTGGTCGGGCAAGGCGCTCGCTGTTTGAATGACAAGAGAGAGAGACGCGCACACATATTGCGGTTCTGGCCACAGAAATTACTCGGCTGCCACCCAAAAGACGCAGGTTCGATCTCGGCCGTGGCAGTCACATTTTTCATGGAGGCTAAAATGCCAGAGGCCCGTGTACTGTGCGTCGTCAGTGCACGTTAAAGAACCTCAGGTGGTCAAAATTTCCGAAGCCCTCCACCCCGTGTGTTCTCTCCTTCCTATCACGTTCAGTCCCTTTTCCCCTTCCCCCACGGACGCTTAGCCGTGCTCCCTATATGGGCTGCAGAAAGTAGCGTCCTTTCCTAACCAAACCACAATCATCAATAATCAGTCAGCAAGTGCTGACGACAGCGCGGGTGCCGACGAATCGGGAGACGTCAAAGGGAGCGCTCAGAAAGTGAGCTGCTTTACCGATCGCGCGCCTGTCTAGAATCTTCCGCCACGGACAACGCTGACGTTCCGCTTATAACCAACGACGCCAATATCCGAATTTCTGCGAAACAATCTATTTCACGCTATCGCGTTAAAAGTACCACCCGCTCGGACCCCAACAAAATTCAACCGGAACGAGACCATAGGAGCTGGAAGCTATACCGACACACCACCGAGACATTGGAGGTATATGGAATAGACGGGCCTCATATAATCACTTTACCGCTTTACAGTTTGCATCTAACTGATGTCCGGTTAAACCAGAGGTGTTTAGCAAGGAAAATTACCCTTAGAGTAGCATCGCCTACCTTTCACTGAATTCTTGGTTCACAGCAGTAGTGCCGCCATCTAGGAACGATGGAGCGAAGCAGGTAGTCATGTTAAGGCGCGCCGGCGATTAGCTCTTCAGTAGTCTCAGCACCTCGATCGAAGCTTAGTGGCGTGGTGAGCAGTAGCGTCCTTCCGGTGCATTACTTGGCCGATGTAATACCCCTGACACACGGGCATGCTAAAGCACTTTAGGTAAGGGGACATCCGCCGGAAAGGAGTTCATGCCCAGTGACACACGACAAAGGAGTATCTCCTTCCCGGCAAAGTTCCTTTGCAGAAAGGTAGATCGGCGATCTACTTTCCAAGCGTAAAGGCGTACTCTCGCCAACAGCGTACATGACCCGTAAACGGGAGAGAACTTTTCATAAAATTACAACACCCCGCAACTATTTTCTTGGCTTGCGTATAAGCTTTAGCTTTTAGCCGTGTAATGAAATTTGTCGGGCCGCAAAGATTTATTTTTACCGCACTCTCGAACGCTCACATCGCCGCCATGCGTGGTTCCGGCAGTCATTATCTTTTTCGTCGCGGCGTGAAACGAACCATCAACATTATTAGCCATCAGCAAGAAAAACGATATTTTTACGATCTACAATCGCTAAAGGTAATTAAATGCGGAATTTTTTTAAATGTTCACTATCTTGCTGCTTTAACAAGGAGCGCCATTTTTTACGGCGTTCGTCTTAGGAACCACCTAAAGAAATTCACGCGCTGCCGTGTGTCATCGGCGCAACTAATTTCTGCAGACGGTCCTTTAGAGTAGAAAAAGGGGTTCACTACAAAGGCCCGTCTGTCAGGGGTATAAGAGAACCACAGCCGCTGCATAATTTGTCCTGTCTGGCCAGTTTTCTTTCGACGCCCTCTGCTAAAAGAACGTAAAGACGGCCGTTTTTCAAGCACGTGATGCTCATTTCACTAAAGCTGACTTTGTGTTCGTGAGACCATCCGCTCACAAGCCGTTCGCTTTCGCTTGCAAGGTTTCACCGTTTTCGGATTTCGTGGCTTATATACGACAGGATTTACGGAGGTCTCTGGAGCGTACAATGTAGTTTATCAAATATGAGTCGGTCGAGGAGTTTCGCTTGTGGACAACTGTCGAGAATCCCTTCGCAATGTCAAGGTGCTGTTTATGTCTACTTGGAACTTACTGACGTGTCCGGAGTACCCAACCCATCTCTCACCCCTCAAATTCGTGAGATTCCGCCTATGCATTTTGGACATGATGTTCGACATCAGAAGAGACGCAGACGTCTGCTTGCATGCGAACGCGTTCGGGCCGCCTGCCCAAGCACATCGTGCTGCCGCGAATGTCAAACTCCAGAGAGGAACACTTGTTAGAAACAAAACGTGAGACCCTTCAGGGCACTGGTTATAACAAAACACTCACAGTCCGGAAATTTCGACCACCTGGGGTTATTTAACGTGCACTGACATCGCACAGTACACGGGCCTCGACATTTCGCCTCGATCGAAACGCAGGCGCCGCGGCCGGGGTCCGATCCCGCGACCTTCGGATAAGCGGCCGAGTGCCATAATTACTGGACCACAGTGGCAGGGCTTCCAACGGGCGGGTCAAGCCACAGTTCGCAATCCACGACACATTGTCCTCCGTATTTCAGGCCAGTGACGAACGGTAGTAACAACGGAGCGAAGAAATGCTCGTTTCTTCGGTGTATTTCGCTGGGGCAGGAAGCGTCGTCAGTGGAGCTATACGTCACTTCACTTCAAGTCAACTCGTTGCGCCATAGGAGCATCTATTGTTGCGAGGCAGGGGCATTGCTTTGCGTAAGGGACAATGCTACCGACAGCCGACCATTCGCCACTAGATGGCGCGGGCTGAAATTTCGACACGTGCTCACGCGGTCCGTATTATCTTGTGGCTTAGCGTAATTTAAATTCAGCGTACGCCGTGGTGAACTAGTGGTTATTCCGACTGCCTGCTGAGCCGAAAGGCGCGTGCTAGATCTAGGATACGATAGTCGAAATTTTTGATGGAAGTGAAAATGCCAGAGGATCGTGGTGCTATGCAAGTCAAAGAACCCTGGGTGGCTAAACGTTCCCGAGCCCTCCACTGTGGTCTTTCTCTTCTTTCTGCTCTTTCGTTTAATGTCCCCTATCATAGATACAGAGCCGTGCTCCTGCAAGGGCTACCGAAAATAGCCTCCTCTGCTTAAGCGAAGCACAGCTATTATTATTATTATTATTATTATTATTATTATTATTATTATTATTATTATTATTATTATTATTATTATTATTATTATAAGGCTTAACCCATATTGCACAAGGGATTCTCAGGTTGACATTTCCCAGATAAGAGGAACGCACGAGGTCCATGCTAACCCAAGTATTGTTGCGATGCTACCAAAATCTCCGCGCGAAATGGAATAAAATAAAAAAGAAAGAACGCACGTTTCTGCCAAAGGTTTTTGTCAGAATAGTGGCATTAACTGAACAGGTCATCCTCGGCTAGCTTTAATGCGAGTAGCACACAGAGAGTGGATCAGTTCATGCAATTGATCAGTTCACGTACCACCTAAGCAGCAATGCAGCGCTCGGACGGACGGACAGACATACGGACGGACGGACACAGACAGAGACAGACAGACAGACTCCCATACTACGCGTACCACACATCTGAATCTATCTATCTATCTATCTATCTATCTATCTATCTATCTATCTATCTATCTATCTATCTATCTATCTATCTATCTATCTATCTATCTATCTATCTATCTATCTATCTATCTATCTATCTATCTATCCATGGACTTCTCGAAAACTTCATGGGGCGTGTTTTAGTCCGTTTAAGAATGAGCTGATACGAAAGAAAAAGATGCCGGGCGCAGTCTCACTAGGCGCTGGTTGTCTGCGCAATGACACGTTAGCCGCACACAGGAACGGCAGTGTAAATGGTCTGAATCAAGAACTAATCCAATGGAACTTAAGTAAGAAAAGAACTCCGCAGTGAAAATAGTTGATGCTCGTCACGCACGTGGAAAAGGCACTAATACCACGTCGGCGAGTTCCGCGTACCTCGTTAAGCACTTCCACAGAAACGTGCTCTCGTGTAACTGGTTTCCCCGGTTCACAACATTTTGAATATAAGTGCGGCGCCGAAATCTTAGCTGAACGGTGTCTAAAAGTAACATGATATGGTGACGTCTGCCAACTTCTGGCTCATACGGGGGTCACGGTGATCAAATACCCGTTGTTAAATTATCAACGTCGTCAACTTGGCTCTTACATTCAGCGACCGCCTCTGCCTGCCTTAAACAAAGCAAAAACAAATAAAATACTAGTCACCCAACATTATGCAGCGTTTACTGTAACGGATCGCAATTACCGGTGTTTACGCTTATGAAGGCACAGGATATAGGTAGAATCGAACACGGCGTCGACACTGTGATAGCCTTCGCATGCGTAGTATCATTTTCAGGTTATCACAGATTATGCAGTTTCAGTTTTCCGTGACTAATAAACAAATGTCCAGAGGGAACAGCCGTCGAAAATGTGATTGAGTTCGCCTACGCAGTGTCATTTTTAGGTTGTTTATCCTAGATTACGCAAATTCAATTATCCATGACTGATAAACAAATGTTCAGAGTGTTTCTTAAGCATGCTGAATGCTGTGATTTATTTATTTATTTATTTATTAATTTATTTATTTATTTATTTATTTATTCTTTTATTTCCAAATACTGTTGGCCGTCATGGCCGTCACAGGGTGGGTGCAGTGAATTTAGAAGTGAAAAAATAAAGTACAATATAGTGAAAACAAAACAGCAAAAAATACATATTTCAAATAAAGAATACGAAGTTGTAAAGAAAAAACAACATACATACAGACATTTTGACGGTGCTATAATATGCAATATGAGTAACTACAGCATGAACTTTCGAGCATCGTGAGAGTGCACGTACAACACTAGCAATAATCAATTTTATAATAGATTTTTAACGTGCTCTTCAAAACTTCCAATGGTCGTTGAACTCAGTAGAGATATGGTTAATCGTTCCACTCTTTTATCGTTCGGGGAAAAAAGGAGTACGCGTACACATCAAGATAGGATTTTCGAACCGTGTACAAAATTGATTGCTTGATCTGACGTTGCTGGGTTGCCTCGGAACAAGATAATGGGGGGATTCAGAATAGGGTGATTCAGAGTATAATTTTTATATTTCTTATGCGGAAATTGAAATAGCGAAAAAAACGCCACAGTATCCACGGCAGCGCTTCGCAAGGCACGTATGTATTTTTTTTGTAATTCTAACAATGTTTTACAGTGAAAAAACAGCTAAAACTGTCCCTTACACTAAAACACAATGACCCTCGTTCCATCGATGATGACGGCCGGCATGCCTTGGTAAATATTAAAAATAAACATGGAGGTTTATGAGTGTTACCAACACAAAGTCAGCACATCGCGGATTATGCAAATACGACATTTGTTATATTCGTGCGGAAAGCTTCCGAATATGCTTTGATTTTTAATGAGAACACCAGAAGTAACCGCTTCACTTTATCTATGCTTCGTAGGAGCACGTACAGCATGGCAAAGAAGCATTTCGTTAGGAAGAACGAATAAGTACTTTAATGCATCGCTGCACAAAACAATACAAAGTAATCTTGAGGCAACTATATAGAATGAGCACTCCAAAAGGCGCGTGACAAACAGAGAAGAAATATATGTATATATAAAATTATTGATAAAACTGAGCAGGGTAACTATTACCCGTGCCTCCAAAATAATGCAAGTTGCCCTGCCACCACGCGCCTAGGTAAACGAAACATTTATCGCGAGACATTTCCACATTAATCACGCACTACCAGTAAAAATATTCGATCACGTGACCGGTAAATTCACATCCTGCTTATATACCTGCCCAAATTCCCACTGAGTTTGCACTCACTGTGATACATCGTATTCCAAATTTTGACGCAAGCAATGCGCGTCTGTGTGCACCAAAGATTTGGTGCGCGTGGCTGTAGCATATTAGGCACGGTTCCAAGCACCGTCGCTGCTATCACTAGCTTCTCCCTTTTAACAACGGTTCAATTAAGCGTTTTCACTGAACGGTGTACAGAGTACGCCTCAAGGTGACTGCCGGTAGGATATTAAGCTCTTTGGATGCACGTTTAAAATATTGGTAGCAGACAGTAACAATGAACTCACCATCGTCGACGTAACGGATGCATCCGTCAACCACAGGTCGACCACAGGCTCTCGCAGACGCGGGGATATGACAATGAACCAAACGACGGTAGATGCGACACAAAAGTGTTCGTGCTGTTCCAGAAGCTTCGTCACCATCTTTCACTCGGTAAACGGCCTGAGGTAGGCACAGGTGTAGGCTTAGTACCCTAAATATGGCTGGAGACCCGATGAGTGCAGTTGAAGGTCAATATTGTTTCCTTAGTTAGTGCTGAGCATGCGAACGATAATGAATTAGCTAAGCTTATGCGTCCTGGTAGAGGGTGACAGGGTGAGGTAGGCGGTGACGCGATTTTGAAAGCAGCAACTCACAGGAGCCGGTTAAAAAATAGCGCGCTGTCTTTTTCTAAAGGGAATGCGAAAAGGAAGAGACAAAATACGCACGAAGATATAAAACAGCACGCACGCGGGCAGGCAGGCGATGTTCTGCCCACTGTCGCGGGAAATCATCCGTTACCCACAAAGCCTTGCGGACCAAACGAGGACTGCGCCGATAAGAAGCCGGGTAGGAACGAGGCACGTTTCTTGCGAAAGACGGGATTCAATGCTTGCACGGCTAAGAAAAAATGACATAAAGACTTCACGGAATGCGAGGGAATCGTTGTTCGTCTGCACATGTTATAACGCTCGGCTTGAGACAAGCCCTTTGGTATTGGAGGGGCACACAACGGTCATCCATTCGCTTGCTATTTAACTTTCTTCAACAAAACAATCAGACAGTAGGGCCCTTTAGAAGATTTTCAGGCAGTAGCAAACTCTTGGACGTAGCCTGGTCTTGCAAGACGTGCTGCAGTTACTTTAGCCACGGCGTACCGCTGCTAAGCTACTTTCATAACTTTGTGTATTCAGTACGAACAAGAAAAATCAAGAAAATGACGAGGTGGGATTACAGGCTTTATAAGCCACACAAACGAAGAAATCCAAGTTGAAACGAACTTAGAATACACAGAACAACCTAGAAGAGAGGGAAAGCAGGGACCACAGCAGCTCCCTCTTGCTTTCCCGCTATGCTACGTTGTTTTCTGCTCTTTGACTTTATTTTAACATGTTATACCAACTTTCTGTCGTACCTGTCCTGTAGAAGAGAGAGAGAGAGAAGATACAAGGGAAGTGAAAGGCAGGGAGGTTAACCAGACGCGCGTCCGGCTTGCTACCCTACACTGGGAAAGGAAGAGATCCGAATAATACTCACGGACTCCTGAGAACTTCGATTAGAAATTTCGCATCTGAAACGGCTGGAAATTCAATGTTAGAGCATTGGGAAAGTTCTAAGAAGTTGCTAAAGCGCACAAAGCTAAATGGCAACAATTAATATCTAATGTGTTGCTTGGCGTGTTTCCTGAATGCCACCTTTCCTTGGTGCTCGCTAATTCCACTCCGGCCATGGATTATTTTTTAGACGTACACGTCCCAAAACCGCGACATGATTGAGTCCACCTGTGTTTTTTTTAACGTGCACTAACATTGAACAGTACACGGACCTCATCATTTAATCTATATCAAAACGCAGCCGCCGTGACCACAGTTTGATCCTGCGACCTCCTGATCAGCATGCGAGTGCCATTGCCACGAGACCACCGTGGCGGGGCACCCACTCGAGTTAATTTCTTTCTAGGTGTTTATATCGCCAATTACTTAAGATGGTATTTCCACATTCTCTTCATTGCTCAAAGTGTCGATAACAAGCTTGGGTACATTCGCCACCGCTCTTCTCCTACGATGTGTGCATCATTGCAACTACCGACGTACAAACCGAACAGATCGTTAAGAGCAACGTAGAACAGGGAATGGCGCTGGAGCCAACGTATCGGCAAGGGGACTTGTCTTCGTCAGGACGGCGACTGCCTTCTCAGTCGTTCGTTTATGTACGCCATTTCACGCTCTGCCCCGTCCACAGAACGAGAGGAGGAGAAGAGAGGCAAGTACGAACAACAACAACAACGACAACATCAAGAAAGAAAAAAAGGCGGACGCACCGGGAGAAGTTGGGTGACAGGTACTAGAACAAAATCGTCCAAAGAATCCCCTCGTGGTACACGTCTTGGAAATACACTCTTTGCGCAGCGCTAGAACGCAGGACGAAGAAACGAACACATACGCTAAATACAGGAGTTGCACTTGTCGCATGAGTCCCCCTTCCTCCTCTTCCGAACCGCACCATTCGCGCCTCACACGCAGTGCATTTCACCAAACACTCGTTGCTAAAAAAAGTGACTACACTGTTTAACGCCGTTGTTCTCATCGAACTGGATGGGGGATCCGCAGCTGAAGATAGACTTCCGGGAAGAAACATTATTAGCTTGTATAGGCGAAATACCTTAACCCTTTGTCGTTTTTGTTAACCTCCCACCGTATTTAATCGACTCAAGGGTTCCCTTTGAAAGTGTTTTGCCTGTAGGCTGCAGGGTACTGAACATGTAGATGAGATACGATTGACAGTGATTTACTGTAGCCAGCTAGAATATGCTGTAGCGCTAGGGGATCCCGTTTCAGCCAATATAGTTAAATCACTCAGATTATTCCAGCATATTTCCGATCGCTTCAGGCATCATAACTACAGCAACCGCGCAAGCGTTATTCCTGCAAAAGGAAAATAATAATACGACAGACCCCACACACCGTGTGACTCATGCGAGAGAGTCAGCGATGAAAGAGCCTATACCAAATTATTTGTCACTGGACGAAGTGTTAAAAAAATGATTAACGTCTTTGTTCAAATTAGGTGTTGCATACGTAAGGTTTCCCGTACCAATGACGTGCGGAGAATGGTGGCGGGTAAATGGTACCCAACTATTAAGGCTAGCAGACAGACGTCTGTTTAATCGAAAAGAAATGCGCACAATCGAAATCAAATGTACGCTGATGTTCTTATAACAAGCGTCGCTTGTTCGCGTGTATGTACGCATTCGAGCAAATTGGATATTGGCATGTTGAGCCGCAGTAATCATTATGCACAGTTGTTAACGTAACTACCCCAGCGGCTAGAACTACAACTGCGTTTGACGTTAGAGAAGCACCAACAGCACTACTGGTTTTGGACAATCATAGCTACAACTACTAAAGCAATACGTATATTTGCTACATTTACTGCGGGGAAGTGGCAGTCGTGGATGAGCAGTAGCGTGGTTTCTTCACGCATAGGAAAACTGAAATTGATTTCCACCTTTCCTAACCATGTAGTACGGCGCAGAACGTTGCCTTGGGTCACGACCGCACTTCCTTCTGGTTTGTTTGCTTGTTACGCATATATTTATATAGCGTGCTACAACGAACCACACGTCTGTCTTGTTTACCCCACGTAAACTGTGTCCTCACCAAACTTGAATGCTTATTTTGGTTGCTGGGTCCTTGATGGACCTACGTTGCAATCTTATCAAACGCCTGTGGCACATACCCACATATCGCGCATCAAGTATTGGGTATTAGCCACGCGTGATCGCGCGCGACTAATATCTATCTGACTAATATCTATCTGACTAATATCTATCGTGACGTGCATGGTAAGCACACCACCTTATATGTTTCGGGATCAATAATACTGGTTGGTTAGGCATTCGCACACCACCATTCTCATTTGGTGTGTACCAAGCGAGCGAAACGACCAGGACAGCACGGATAAGTAGGTGTAGAGCTCGTTATCCAGAATAGATAGATAGATAGATAGATAGATAGATAGATAGATAGATAGATAGATAGATAGATAGATAGATAGATAGATAGATAGATAGATAGATTCAAGGTAAACTTCGCCAACAATTGCGTCACTTCTAAAACCTACTGAACTGGCATCCATTCTCGTCGCAAGCTTTTCCACCTCTACTTCATAAAATTTGGCACTCTATTGGAACTATTGGAGGCGCACTTATTCTTGCCCCTTGTCATGTATCGACAAGGATTGACTATTCTAATTAAGTTGGTGCAATCTCACGCCTAACGAAAACATGCAACAATTCCGTGGACGCGCAGTTCCCGCCCAGATCTGTGGCCACCGCCACTGACCATCACTTGCTTCCTCATCCCCTACCTTACACTGTACAACGAAACAATTAAACTAACCTATCTGTACTCTTGTACACAGCCTTCATAAGTTAGATATGTAGCTACTAAAAGACGACGAAGAACTGCTTTGGCGGGGGAACGGGGGAAGAAAAAGAAGAATGAAATCTTCTGTCTCTGTCAGTGTTGGAATGTTACATTGGCGCAGTCTTCGACAGGATTAAGAACGCAACTATATGGATAACTTTGACTTTATCCCGAAGTTCAAGGGACAGGCCATATTTTTCGACGTGCGACGTGGATGAAGAAACGTATGAATTGCCTGAAAGTATCACAACGTCCGAACTACGTGAGTTCGTCGCTCAGAAAGCTGGGAAGACGCCGGAGGAGATCGACAACCAACCATCAGTGAAGATGAAACTGAAGTACTCCGAGTTTCAAGAATACATCATGCGGCCGCTCTTGAAAGCGTCGTCAAGGGTTGCGCCAAGTAAAGAAGATTATTCCGTTAGCTCATGCCTCATGGAAATTCTCCACCGTCAACAAAAGCACGCAGAGCGACAGCAGCAGTTCATGGTAGTCTTCTTGCCGTCATCCAGGCACAACAAAGACCCAACAAGGAGATAGGAAAGCCTGATCCATTTGATGGTGAAAGCACAAGGCCGGAAACCTGGAAAAGTTCTACGAACACGCGTGTGAGGACAACTCGTGGCAAGAATCCAGTGAACGCATCAGGAACATGCGTCCATTCCTTACCGGACTGGCTCGAAAGTGGTACGAGCTTCACTACGCTGGACACGAGACCGACACGTGGGATGAGTGGAAAAGCAGTTTCCTGGCAGCTTTCGACGAAAACCCCGTTGAAAGGTGGGACCGAGCAATTTTTTACAAATTTCGATCAGGAAAGCCCCTCGAGTATTTTTATGAGAAAAGGCGGCTTCTTCAAATGGCAAACCCGGAACTTCCGGAGTCGGCGATAGTTCCGCTCATTATTCACGGCCTTCCTAAGGAACTCCAGAGACAGACACAAGTGCAATCGCCAAAAACTGTCGAGGAACTTCTAGTTTCTATCAGGAACCTCTCAATTGATTGGAATTCCCAGAACCCACGTCGACCAGATTACCATCCCGACAGGGCACCTTGGAGGTCACGTGATCATGACAATTGGCATGGCCGAAACCGAGCGGTTAATGTAATCTCCGATGCCAGTAACTACCAAGAGCAAATGGCTTCTTCGCATCCAGATGCAGCTGAAACAAAAAACGAATAAAAGAGGGTGCACAGCCCCACCTGACGACAAAATTGGAGACTGTTTTTCGAACGGCTCTTAACCTTCTGTATATCAAACTAAAGGTAAATGGTGAAGATGTTGATGCTCTCGTAGATAGTGGGGCATCTGTGTCTGTCATAAATGAGGCACTTGTAAAGAGCAAAGAAATTATTCGAGGGACGTCGGTACAAGTACAAAGTTTTGATGGGACGAGACAAATTTACGATAAATGGGTGAGAACAAGTGTCTCTTTTCAAGGCCAGAATGCTGACATTGACGCTCTCGTAGTAAAAGGGTGTGACTACAAATTTTTACTTTCCCGACCTGATATGAAGACCCTAAAGTTAAACCTTTATTGGAATGATGAAGTGACTGTGGCGAAAGAGACGTGCGCCTCCTTGAGTATCGCAGATCGCCTTATTACATGTGAGGACGACGTCCGCCACAAGTTCACCGAACTTGTCTGCTTAAGCAACTACCCACCAGCAACAACAAAATTTTCGGTTCCTTTCAAGCTGAAAGACGTTACACCGGTCAGGAGAAAGCCTTACAACATGTCACGCGAGAAGAAAATTTGGTTGAAAAACGAGATCCAAAATATGTTAGATGCTGGCATCATACGACCATCGGTGTCTACGTTCGCCTCACCAATTACGCTGGCTCCCAAAGAAGATGGATCTTTGAGACTATGTACAGACTACCGAATCTTGAATCACCAAACGGAACTATTCCCTTTTCCTATGCCAAGAATTCATGGCATAATTGAAGAAACGGGAGGTTGCAAAATCTTTTCCAGAATAGATCTTTGCAAAGGGCTTTGGCAGGTACCACTCGAAGAGGAATATAAAATGTACACGGCTTTTGTCACTCCCTTTGACGTACATGAGTACAATCGCTTACCTTTCGGGTGGAAGAACAGCGCTGCCTGGTTTCAAAAGATGATGAATGGCGTCTTGAAACCCTTTCTTGGAGTATTTTGCAACGTCTATGTCGACGATATTTTAGTCTATTCAAAAGATGAAACGTCTCACGCTGAACACCTGACTGCTGTTTTGATCGCACTGAGCGAAGCTAAACTGAAAGTAAATTTTAAGAAGAGTGAGTTCTTCAAGACAAAAATTACATTTCTTGGACGCGTCCTGGATGGATTTACTAAAAGCACTAAGGAAGAATCCGTGGAGCGCGTAAGGCACATGAAGAAGCCAGATAGTGTACACGCGCTCAGAGTTTTCCTTGGGCTTGCCGGACACTTCAGAAACTTCATAAAAAATTTTGCGGCCCGAGCAAAACCATTGAACAATTTGCTTCACAAGAACACCGATTTTATTTGGACTGATGAATGTGAAAAGGCTTACGACGACTTAGTATCAGCCATATCATCAGATCCGATCCTTACGCTACCCGATTTCAGTCTTCCCTTTGAACTGACGACAGATGCTTCCAACTTCGGTGCAGGTGCTGTTCTGTATCAGCGAAAACATGAAAGAGGAGCCCAAGTTATTGGCTACTATTCGTATACGTTTACGAAGGCAGAGCAGAACTACAGCACAACAGAGAAGGAGGCATTGGCTGTTGTTCTCGCAATGAGGTATTTTCGCTCTTACATCGAAGGTGCAAAATTCAAACTATTCACTGATCATCAGGCACTTACCCATTCGCTGATTGTTTCACAACCAAAAGGGAGAATAGCCCGATGGATCAGTGAAATCCAGCAGTTTGACTTCGAAGTCGCACACAGAAGCGGGCAAGAATTATCAGATGCTGATGCACTTTCTCGGCTTCCAGTAACCAGTGAATGTGGGAACAAGGAAAGTGTGAACCTACTCAAACTCTGGGAAGGTACAGAGCAATTGATCCCCATAGGAAGAAAGTTCCAGGTCCAGCTACGTTGGTACTAAAGGTTCTTGAGCTGTATCATGACAGCCCACATTCAGGAGGAAACGATGGGTTTTGGCGAACCTATTACAAATTGAGAAGGTGATTTACATGGCCAGGAATGAAGAATGATGTCGCCGATTACATTAGATCCTGCCACAATTGTCAAATCAACAAGGCTAAATACAAACAGAAAACAGACACTATGATATTCCCACCTCACGCAAGTGTGCCGTTTGAGACCATTCATGTTGACTTCGCTGAGCTAAAAAAAAAAGCGAAGGCGTGAGGAGAACTCAGTCTTTCTTAGTATGCATTGACGAATGCTCAAGGATTGTTGCGGCCAAGCCAGGAAGAGAGAATGCGCAAACCGTCATAGCACTGCTGAGCAGAGACATGTTTAAGGGACTGAAATGCATAGTATCTGACAATGGATCGGCATTTAGGAGCCAGGAACTTGCAAAGTGGGCACAAGAAAAAAACATCACTCTGAAGTTCACAGCCCCATACCATCCGTCAGCCAACGGGCTCGCAGAACGGGTCATACGAGACATAAAGCAATACATAAGCATGTACCCGGAATTCCCAGGAGGGTGGAAATGTTGCCTACAAGCAGCAGTGTCGCATCATAATAGATCCCATACAAGTGCTTTGGGATGCAGTCCCCAATATGCGGCCTTCGGTGAACCGGCGTATCTGCCTGCAGACGACACGCTGGAAATCAAGACAAAACTACACCTTGAGGAGACCAAGAAGACTGCAGAGAGCCAAAGAAAACACAGGGAGTCGCTTAAACGAGCGTTTGACAAGCGGCATAACAACAAGATCCCCAATATTACTCTAGGTGATCTAGTTTTGATACGGAAAGGCTATGACAGTCATAGTACAAAACTGTTGGGACCATTTAAGGTGACCAAAACGGCTACAAAAGACGGAATACTTAAGACCATCGGCTACGTAACGGAAGAGGGTGTCATGGAAATAGCTGCCATCAGCAATGTGATTCCCTATATCCAGCGGAGGGACAAAACAAAGCCAGGGAGAGTGTAGCGACTAAAAGACGACGAAGAACTGCTTTGGCGGGGGAACGGGGGCAGAGGAAGAAGAATAAAATCTTCTGTCTCTGTCAGTGTTGGAATGTTACAAGATAATGCTGTAGGAATAATGGAAATATCTCCGGCTCCCTCCAAGATGCATTTGCAAGGTGGGCATTACAAAACAAACAAACAAACAAATAAATAAACAAATAAATAAATAAATAAATAAATAAATAAATAAATAAATAAATAAATAAATAAATAAATATTTGCAGGAGAAACTGAAATGAGGATTACATTGACAAAGGGGCGCTTTAGAAAACAAAAAGAAGTTCTCTATCAGGTTTTAGCGGGATTTACCTGTGATGCATCGAGGCTTACAGGAGAATGTCTCGGTGAAAACGGCAATATCGTGCAGTCATCCGTTGAAAGCCCCTTTCGCCGCGAGCTTTTTCAGAAGGAAGGTGGTTCCTGACGAACTAGCAAGATTTTCGGACATGGAGCAAGAATTACCCGGAAGGAATTGTCAAGTGTAAAGTAAAAAAGAAAGGACTTACGGTTCATTACTCAAGGATACAAGAATTCCACACGTTTAATGTTGAATCTGCGGACATTGCAGCATTGATTGCTTCCTTTTTATTACCGGTCTTGACCCGGAAGAAAAGATTAGTGCTCCTCTTTATGCGTTACAATGCAGGGGAATTTGAACAAAGAAAAAGCGGAAGTGGACGACGACGAATAACAAGAGGAAGAGGAAGTGTAAAAGGAAGACAATAGAAGAGGAAGCAAAAGAGGGGCAGGTCAAGAAACGATGGATGAAGACCGAAAGGGAAAACGTGAGAGTCAACGCAGCAACGTGAAGGTTACGGTGTCACTGTGCTGTATTTCCTGCCACGGACTGCGTTCTCTTTTTAATGTCTGACGTGGCACTACTGCCCAGGAGACTATTAAATCGATGGCGCTGGCGTTCCGGACGAGAACATCTTGTCGTAAAGGGCCTGCCTTTTTTTGCGTAAGGCTGTAATCGAAAGCGCAGTGTCATAACATGGAAGAACCACCTCGAAATCCTTTTTTCCATTGGCCCGGAATAATCCAGGCCTCGCTTCCGTATTTTTGTATTCTTGCCGACTTTATTTCCACTACAGTCGATATTTGGCGCCACTTCTTCGCACTTTTTACCCGTACAACATAACCTAGTGTGCGACGTTTTTTTGTTCTTTTTTTTGTGGTTTTTGTATTCTTCCGTATAGCACGGCCACTGTTGGGATTGTGGACCGTATTTGATGTTGCTTTCTTTATCATTTTATCGGTTCTCGTTCAACACTATCGCCATTGTATGGTCCACCCCTGCCAGAAGTATGGCACTCAGATTGGCAATTTTTCACTAAATAATTAAAATAATATAAATAAGGGAAAGCAGCTTAAGAGCTGACTCTCGAACGCAACGTTATAGTGTGTTAAGAGAGAGAGAGATTATGAAATGCAGGCGGGCTAACTAGAAGGTGAATCGAATTTGTTACAGTGCACTGGAGAAGAAGTAAGGCGAGACAAAGCTTTTAGTGGAAATGCCCCTGGTTGAAAAATTGTTAAAGTCGATAAGATGATGACAAACTTCGTGAATACACCACGTACAAGATGTGATACGCCGCGTTCAGATTTCAAGTTGTCGCGCAGTGATAGCGCAAAAACTTATTCTTGAGGGGGCGACTGATGTTTAGGGTAGCGGTGTTTCTTTGAGCGAAGACACTCAGTGTAATTATACTTGTAAAGGATGTTCGAAAATGACGTAACTGACGTAATGGACTGATTTTATATTTTATTTATTTATTATTTAGAAAGACCTCACAGGCCTACGAATAGGCATAGGGTGAGGAGGGCGTATGCTACAATACAATGGAATCGGTTAGAAGATATGGGGCTCAAGAAATAAAACATTGGCAAGAGACGAAGAAATCTGCGCGTAACCAAAGCCAAACAGATCTCCCTAAAAAAAATATGAACAGATCAGCTTTTCATAAAAAGAGCAAGTGGGAAAAAACAAGGTTGAATAAATGTTACGGAGTTACAAAGGACTTCATACAATGCATATATTGAAAAAGCGAATATAATACAGACATAACGAAAAGGCTGTAAAAGAAGAAAAAGATGAGATCAGATTAGATCACGAAGTTTGCGGCGATCAATTGGGCCCAGTTAGCACAGGACCGGTATAATTGGCTATCTATGGGAGAGGCCTTTGCCCTGCAGTGGGCGCAGACAGGCTGATGATGATGATGATGATGATGATGATGATGATGATGATGAAAGACTGCAAACGCACGTGCTCAGCTAATATCGTTGCATTCACACTAGGAGACACAACATTCCGAGATTGAGACAAGACTGCACATTTCGAATTACAGGTCAACTACAGGATGAAGTCTAATATCCTGGCGATGTCTGCCAATCCGAACTAACGCGAGTCTAGCTTCGAATAGACGTGCTCCTTTACTAAGTGCGCTACATCTTCCCAATTTGCGTACACCTAATCCACCGGTGTCGGCGACAACTCGTATCCTTTTTTCTAGGTAAGCGTGCGGTTAATGCGGAGATCACGCTACGCGCACAGCTCTATGCAATTCTAGTGCTGGGGACTCGTGGGAAAGGAGTCATCTCTCGAAGTGCCGGAGTGCAAACTCGTGTTCCTCCGTGCACGTCTCCTGTGGCACCGACTTAATGACTGTATCAGAGACGGCATCCTTTGATCGCGTAATTCATGTACGTACCTTGCATTGCAACACTGCGTGTTAACGGCTGTAGGCTTCAGCTGTCGTCCTTGAAGCCGCAACGTCAAGCGGACGTGTGGCGCCGCCCGTGGAAAGGGGATGAGGAAGGATGCTACGAACAAACAGACAAACAAACAAAATAATAAATAAATAAATAAATAAATAAATAAATAAATAAATAAATAAATAAATAAATAAATAGAAAATGCGCTTACCATTCTCTCATATCTATTCGGTGATAAGAAAGCAGATGTTCCGCCAATATGCTTTCCTTCAGCTCACGCGATGTTCCTCGTCCTAAACCCGTTCGTGTACACCAAACCGCATTTCTCAAAACGCACTAACGTTACGCTCTTCAGGCAATGCTGTTGCAATGGAGCGTGGTACTAAGATTACTGTGGATACCATTACTTAGTACGATCATTTTTTTCGTACCATTGTCCCTTTAATATAACATCCAACAGAGATGCGAGAGTCGGTAACTGCCGTAGTTTCCTTCGAGCTAGGATTTCTTTTCCCTAATCAAGTTTAACAATTATAGTCCAATTATTGCTCGTTTTTTTTACGTCGGAGAGAACGCCCCTGGAAATGGTAACCTCTTGGTGTATCTTAACCCGTACTTGTGCCGCGCAGTATTCTGGCCTCCAAGATTACCGTCTCCGTCGAAATGCGACCGCCACCGCCGGGATCCAATCGACTCCCTTCGGGTGAGTCGCTAAGCGACACAACCGCGACACCATGCCCCACATATCCTGTGCTGTCCTTATTTTAGACGAATACGCCTGACACTTATAGTAGTCTTCATTTTAGTAAACCCCTGTACATTACATGCGAAGCAGCTAACGGCGGAGTTCAATCCGGTGGTGGTGGTTGTGTTGGTGGTGGTGTGCGGCGTGACCACCCTTACTGCGCATGCGCACACCCTCTCCACACACCTCCTCTCCACTCCCCCTCTTCACGTGACCCTCTCCACGCAGCTCCTCTCCGAACGGCGCGCGTTGACTATGGAAACGCTCATTCTTCGATGAACGCTTTACCAGCTCGCCAGGAACGAGAACGCGCCCTCGCCCGCGAGAGACAACGCTGACGCAGGCAGCGTCTGCTAGCGTCAAACCGATGCAAACGCGACACCTAGTCAAACCGATGCAAACGCGGTGTGCACCCCCCGTGCTGCTTGGCATCGCCTCATGGTCCCCTTTAGCGAGAGATGGTGTAATTTTTATTGTCTGTGATTCATTCCGGCAATTACTTTATAATGAGTATGTGTTTCGTTGTCAGAACATATTGTATGCCTTGTATGCCTTGGTTGAAAGAAAAGCTATGCGGGTAGTCATAAAGCACTAAGAAACCGGCAGAGTGCTTCCGAGCGTAAAGATGACACGTTGCCATTTAGCTGACACTGACAGGACGTCCCTGCTCGACATGGCTTATGTGTCACATCGGTTGTAATGTTCTCATTTTACGCTACGAAGAAGCAAGTCTTGACATCCCGCCTCGAGTACTATCTTGTCACTGTCACTTCGCGAGGAACTTGTTTCTTTCACACTTCAAGGCACCTTCGCTCCTGGAGCAGCTACTGAAACAAGGTGCGTCGTGCTAGCGCTAGAACATTAAGAGGGAAAAGAAACATGGACGACATATATACTCTTAGCATGGTAACCATTGGTTTATTTTATAGGTACAGGAAAATGTTAAAATATACTCCTTTACTAAAGGTTAAAGCACTTTAACATTTAGTAAAGGAGTATATTTTAACATTTTCCTGTACCTGTAAAATAAACTAAAGGTTACCATGTTGAGAGTGTACGGACGTTTTGCTTTTTGTAGAAAACAGTGTTTTCTGGCGCTAGGGTATAGCGACATTACCTTTCCCGTTGGGCACCTGCGATCCATCTCGGTATGGGCATTACGAGAATGAAAGGAAAACAGTCTCAAAAAATAAGAATAATATATAAACAGCATATTCACGGGGTGAATGATGATGAGTGGGGCGAAGCTCCGGAAGGAATCATTGGTAAACCGTGAAACTCTTCCGTGCAATTCGCCCCACAATTAAAAGTGAAACACTTGAGTAAATGTCATCAAACTATTATAACATCTCGCATCTTTCATCATCAACTACAAGTACCGCCATCTAGTTTTATAACATCTCGCGCATGCTACGAATCCTCACGGTTCAACTATGCACAATGCACAAGTGAAATCTCCCACCGGCACTTCATTGCAAGTCAAGATGCAGTGCCTATATATATATATATATATATATATATATATATATATATATATATATATATATATATATATATATATATATATATATATATATATATATATATGTTGCCGGTGAACGCTTCTCCAACGCGAGCAGTCGGTATTTCTCAATCAAGAAACTCGCTAGGAGACGCTGCCTGCGCCAACGTTGTCTCTCGCGGGCAAGCGCGTGCCTCCCGGCAGGCACGCGCCGGTGGCTACCTACTACTACTACTACTACATACATCGGGGACGCACGACCCACGCCTTAAGGAGCTTCGCCCCTAAAATGTCGAGTCGCATGAGGCAGATATGATACCAGAGCACCAGCCTTGTAGAAAAACAAAGTAACCTAAACATCTGGGCAATTACTGACAATTATTAGATGAGGTAACCGCGATACGCATTCCATATGCGAATATCAACCGGCCCTGAGAAAGAAGGAAAAGAAAGAAAGAAAGAAAGAAAGAAAGAAAGAAAGAAGTCACGTTTGGCTCACATCCGCAGTTGACAGGTAGATATGAGTCAGTCCATTTAAATTTAGCCTGAAGCCTACGCCAGTAAACACACTTTCTCTTCACTCGGCCTAAACTGCATCATAGGTCAGGCGCTAGATTGAGTTAAGACATTTATGTAAACGTTAGGGTCGTCCTTGCAGTTTTATTGCGTCGTTTTTCGTTACCAGCGCACAATAATATTCAAACAGCAGCGCAAACTTTAGGAAACAAAGACGCATGTAAACACACAGAACTCGGTACCCGGCGCATGTGTATGTTATGTGCGTTATACTTATTTGAAAAAATTCGCTGGTGTTCCTGCACCATGTTTATACAACTCGCCCGCCAGTATCTCTCTAAAAAACCAACAATGCTTTGTGTTAAGTCGGTCGCGGCGGCTTTTTTTTTTTTTAGTTTGCAGGAACTTTCTCGCGAAGTTGAAACTCGTACGTCTGACGGAATGCCAGGGCACTCCCGTACACGCCGTAGGTTCCACATCGCCAGCGCTTTCCAAAATGACAGTCGCTAGACTGACGCACACAGAATCCCTGCGCCCGAAGGGTCAGATGCTACAAGCTACGACAGAAAAGTCAAGATTGCGCCGATGGAAACAAAGCGAAATACCTCTGGAGGCTAGGGCTTAACAGAGGTGCCGTGCCTGTCTGATCACGTGGTTCGGCGAGACACGGAGCGAGCACACCAGCATCCCCATGTTGCGCAACGTGCCTCTCACACGAGTACAGGTTCGGTGGTGCGTCGGCCGGTAAAAGTCGTGATGCGTGCTGGCGGGGCTAAGGAAAGAGCTTATCGTCAAGTCGGCGAGGAAGGAGAACAGCGACAGTGCGATGGCGGACGGAAGCGGAAAAAAATCACAGCATATCCACGGAGTGAATGATGATGAGTGGGCGAAGCTCGGGAGGTTCATCGTAGATCGTGCCGAGTTCGGATTAATTTAGTTAACGCGCACGCTACGAATCCTCATGGTTCAACTATGCACAAGTGAAATCTCCCACCGCTAGGAGACGCTGCCTGCGCCAACGTTGTCTCTCGCGGGTGAGGGCGCGTTCTCCTTCTTTGCGAGCTGGTAGAGCGTTCCTCTAAGAAAGAGCGTTTCCATAGCCAACGCGCGCCTTTCGCTCTCTCTGTCTCTCTCTCTCTCACAAGACAGCAGGGGCACGCGACGGGAGAGAGAGAGAGAGGCACTCGCCGAGGGCGAGAAGGCACGCGGGTTACGCCTGACGACTTACGCCTGACGCGGGACAAGGTTAGACTAAGCGGAGCTTCGCCCCTAAAAAGAGGATTAGGGAATAGAAGGATGGCCATGAATAATGCCCTGCCCGTCCGCCCCTGTAAGGCCGGAGGCAAGTGCGTGATCGTTGGTGGAGGGGGGGGGGGCGAATACAAGGAGGAGACAACGATGCTGCTGCAGGAAATTGCCGAGGAACATACGAAAAGTAAACGTAGCTGTCTACAAGAAAAGGTACCCTGGTGCAGACAAAGTACAGAACTCCTCGCAGCCGTGAGTGGTTGTGCATAAACGAAAGTAATGATCTCCGTCACAGAATGTCAGCTCCCTTTGTACAACTAGACTAGACAAGGGGGGTCGAGTTTCATGAAGACCTCTTGAACATCGAGCGCAAAAATAGAGCAATAATGTCTCAGAAATATCCTCAGAAATACCAACAGCAAGGAAAAAGAAAACAGATGGGAAAGGCCACTGGAAAGAAACCTTTTGAGCAGCCATGCCTTTTCAGATGCCTTCCGGCTAGTCCTCTTGAAAGGAGAGAAAATGCCAGTACTAACGTACGGTGAAGAAACGTAGAGGATAGCGAAAAAATAGAGATGAAACTAAAGAGCACACAACGTGCAACGGAAAAAAAAATTATAGGTGCAACGCTAAGAGATAAAAAACGAGCGGAGGATCAGGGAACAGACAGGAGTAGCTGATATTATGATATCAATTAAACGAAAGAAGTGGACCTGGGCAGGACATGTCATGAGGAGGAAAGTTAACAGATGGACAGTAAGGGCGACGTAATGGATACCAACAGAGGGAAAACGCAACAGGGACAGGCAATAGGTTAGATAGAGCGATGAAATTAAAAAGTTTGCGGGCATAAAGTGGAACCAACTCGCTCAGGATAGGGTGGATTGGAAATTGTTGGGCGAAGCCTTCGTCCTGCAGTGGACCTCAAATAGGCTGGTGATGATGATGGCGATGATGTTCCCTCTGGCTTAGCAATGAAGAGAGAGGACGCAATGCAGTCAACTCATGCTGCATATTTCATTGATAACGTCAGTGGTCGGGTAAACCGAATAGCCAATGCGCCCAACCGAGTGCATTCCAACACTTGAAGATATTAACGATATATATTAAGGTGAGATATCCCTGGAAATTTTTGTAGAGACGGCGCAGAACGAATAGACGTTGGAATAGCTTTCATGATTGTGCATTATTCCCATAAGACGGGGGCATGACTGCTCAGGCATATTAACACGTCATTTTCAGAGCTGTCAGTGACACGTTTAATTCACTTCAGCTTTAGCAACCCCAGTGTTTACAAGTGGTGAAGGAGTTGTCAAACGTGATTGCCAGTCGTCTTTGCATTTCAAACGAGGTATAGCGTTTTATGACGCTATATTCTGGCGATCAACGTGATTGGCTTCTTAGATTTCGCATCAAAGGTGTTCCGCGTGAACCACCCGTTTGTGGAATAAACAGCTTGCACGAAGATCAGCAAAGCAAACGTGGAGCGTGCCCTTGAGATTTTCGACCGATATCGGCGAAGTTGGAGCTTAAAAGCCAACGTAACGTAAATAAGTCGAGGTGGATAAGTTAGTCTTCGAATAATGGTAACCTTTTGTTGTCCTCAGATTTTTTTATACACGGCGCAATTCGTACTCGCACCTGAAGAAATGCAGTTTATTTTCTACGGATGGACGTGGAAGCCTTTGAGCATCTTAGTGGACACGCGCTACAGACGGAAGCCAGTCAGAAGCGTGAGCGTCACTCTAAACGCGATGCATGTTGTATCCTCCGTCCGGGCGCTGTGTTAGCTGGCCTTTCGGGTTTACTTCTTTTCTTTTATATTATCATCAAAAAATAAAAAAAAAACGTTCGAGACCCTAGAAGAAAGCGCTGTCTTTTTTTTTCCAAAAAGCTTGCGGTGCTGCCAAGCACAAAACGCGTGTTCGCTCAGGAAGGCTACTCGGTCTGTCACTTTCAATCGGGGACTGAGAGAAGGAAAGTTCTTGGGCCTTAAAAAATACAGAAAGAAAGAAAAACGGGGAAAAGACCACTCTCATAAGGTGAAAGCGCATTGAATGTTTCGCTATTTACTTGTTTCAAGTTTCTATTGACTTGTTACAGCCCCACGTTGGACATTTCGTGGAATGTAGCGTTGCTTGGTCAACAACGGGAAGACAGCTGGCAGAGCGAGAGGATGGCATTCAACTATTTCTAGTGAAGTGGATGATTCCTTTTCGCATCAACTGGTATAGTGCCCGATTCCAAAGGTGTTCCGCGTGAACCACCCGTTTGTGGAAAAACAGCTGCACGAAAATCAGCAAAGCAAACGTGGAGCGTGCCCTTGAGATTTTCGACCGATATCGGTGAAGGCGGAGCTTGAAAGACAAGGTAACGTAACTAAGTTGAAGTTGAAATGTTAGCCTTCGAATAATGGTAACTGTAGTGCATGTAGTGCATGGTAACTGTAGTGCTCTTTAATCCGCTACCTGTCTGAACCATCAGACAGCCCGCCATCCCGAGCTCTACGCCGCCAAGCTTCCCATTTCGCCATTGGGGCTGGAATCCTTTATCGCCGCAATTACCAATCAGATGGCCGCAAATGGCTGCTGGTCATGCCGAGACAGCTCCGCGCCACTTATGCGCCGCTTTCCACTCTGATCCTCAGTGCGCACACGCTGGTCTGTTTAAAACCTACGCCAGACTGCGCCTTGGGTTTCATTGGCGCGGCATGTACACCTTTGTGCAAAAGTACATCCGGTCTTGCACAGAGTGCCAGCGCCGCAAGCCTCGTCCTTGCCGCTTTTCTGCTCCAATGCAGCCTTTGCCGTGCCCATCCCGCCCATTCGACCGCATTGGGATAGATCTATACGGACCCTTGCCATACACTGCTGCCGGAAATCGCTGGGTTGTTGTGGCCATCGACCACCTCACGAGGTACGCTGAAACTGCTGCCATCCCATCCGCGACAGCCCGTGACGTTGCTTCCTTCCCTCACCGCTTCGTTCTCCGTCACGGGGCACCACGCGAACTCCTCAGCGACCGTGGCCGTGTCTTTCTAGCGGATGTGGTTGAAAATCTCCTTGCTGAATGCCGTATCATTCACCGCTGCACCTCGGCCTATCACCCACAAACAAACGGTCTGACCGAGCGCTTTAACCGAACTCTTGGCGACATGGTCTCGATGTACGTCGCCTCCAACCACACCGACTGGGACGTCATTCTTCCGTACGTAACGTACGCCTACAATACGGCGCCTCACACGACTACCGGCTTTTCCCCTTTCTTTTTGCTTTATGGTCGAGAATCCTCTTCCCCGATCGACACTATACTGCCTTACCGTCCCGACTCATCCGAGGCCACACCGGTTTCCGAAGCTGCTCGATATGCAGAAGAATGTCGCCGACTAGCTCGCTCCCTTACCACACAACAACAAGCACTGCAGAAATTTCGCCGTGACGATGGCCTGCAAACCGCCAGTTTCCACCCGGCTCTCTCGTCTGGCTGTGGGTGCCCTCTCCTTCTACGCCAGGTATCACCCCGAAGTTTTCCTCGAAGTATCATGGCCCTTATCGCGTCCTACAGCAAACTTCTCCCGTCAAGTACGTCGTCGAGCCAGTCACACCAACCTCGGACATGCGCCGTCGCGGCCGCGAGACTGTGCACGTAGATCGCCTAAAACAATATCACGAACCGCTTGTTCTCACGGCGCCTTAGCCCACCGGAGTGGCTCCGTCTCCAGGGAGGGGGAAAGATGTAGTGAAGAAGCGCGTGCACTACAGCTCCGCAGCCGGATCGCCAATGCTATAGTGGGGCGCGAGAAAAAGGTGATTTTGCTGCTCGGGCTGGTTAAGCCTAGAGGCCATCGTGTCTGCCAGTCCGACCTCGTCGTCCACAACCACGTCGAGCTTCCTTATCACAGTAACCATTTGTTGTCCTCGAATTTTTTGACACACGGTGCAATTCGTACTCACGCGTGAAGAGATGCAGTTCATTTCGTGCGGATTTACGTGGAATCCTTTGGGCATCTTAGTGGACACGTGCTACAGACGGAAGCCAGTCAGAAGCGTCAGTGTCACTCTAAACACGGTGCATGTTGTATCCTCCGTTCTGGGAACTGTGTTAGCTGGCCTTTCGGGTTTCCTTCGTTTCTTTGGTATTATCATCGAAAAATAAAAAGCGTTCGAGACTAGAAGAAAGTGCTGCCTTTTTTTTTCCCGAGAAGCTTGCGGTGCTGCCAGGCAGAAAACGCGTGCTCGCTCTGGAAGGCTACTAGGTCCGTCACTTTCAATAGAGGACTGAGAAAAATAAAGTTCTTGGGCATTAAAAAATACAGAAAGAAAGAAAAAGGGGGAAAGACCACTAACCTAAGGTGAAAGCGCATTGGAAGGTTCCCTATTTACTTGTTTCACGTTTTTTATCGACTTGTTACAGCCACGCGTGGAGTGTAGTGTTGCTTGGTCAACAACGGGCAGACAGCTGGCAGAGAGAGAAGATGGCATTCAACTATAGCTACTGAACTGGATGATTCCTTTTCGCATCAAGTGGTATAGTGCACGATTCAAAAAGAGCTCAACTTAAAACCTTTCCAGCTTTGAATTTTGAAAAGAGCAGCGCGTTCTTTTCATGCGAAGCCACCTCTTTTGGTGACCATATCACCGAACAAATCTGAGTCGCCCAAAGAAGTTCAATTCATTCTTTGTTACCAACTTCGAAAGCCACTACAGCACCGGCGCTACCGCAAGCGCACGTAAAGAAGAAATACAGTAGGGGTTATTCTTTGTCAATAACAGCAGAAACTAGGATTTCTGAGCAGAACCCACTGAAGCAAGTTTATTGATGAATTATTTTTTTCCTCGCGGCTCAATAACACCAATGCACAGGAATGTTTAAATCTACTGGCTTTCTCTCTGTACATCCCCTTCCTTAGGCTGTATAAGAAAGATCTGCTGATGAGGTATCGCATTCTGAGTACTGTATATTCTGAAGCGGTGGAATCCGTTGTATTGTTTACGTAGGCTGAATAGGCTGAATCAGATCGCACAAACTTAAATGAGAGTGACATAGGCGTAGACGACGGGATGGACGCCCCGTAGGGTTCATTTAATGCTTTTTCCTTGTTTTGCTATTCATGCCGATATGAATCTTCACTGTGAGGTCAACAAGTCCAGGTCAAATGAAGTGCGGAATGCTTGCGTAAATAAGGAGAGGAACTCTCACTTTAGCTTCCTGAAGAACGATTTAAGTGCCTGGCTTAAGCGATTTACGCACTTCTGAAGCATGTCATTTTCACAGCAACAGGCGTCCACTGTAAACAGCAGGATGGCAGTTTTTTTTTGTTTATATGACTCTCATTCTTTCACGGTACATAATTAAAGCGGGGAATTGCACAGGTTTATGAGCGTACTTCGACGTGGTGCAAAAAAGAAATAGAAATACAACATAAGCAGTGCAGTGTTCTCTGTATTTGTAAGATTCATGGAGATATTTCTCTCTCTCTCTCTCTCTCTGTCAATAAATATATAATATGTATATTGGCCAGGTGTTTCAGAAAATGCGTCCACGAATGTTAGACATTCAGAAACAGACATATGCTATGTGCTCCTTTCCGGAACTGCAAAATTGTTATGACTAATATTCGCTACAGTAATTAAGAAAATCAGACTAATTATCTTTTAACCAAGACACCTGGATGCTCAAGAGAAATTGGCGAACTAAAGCCGTTTACCAAGGAGGAGATGTATTATCCGCTTTCATTTCTGGAAAAAGGCATCCCTGGTAATCTCTACAGTCCACTCAAATCAGGCTCATTGCGCCCAGGAAAGCGAAATTGAATGTCGAAAGAGTGCAGTGGCCGCTATATGAGGTAGTGACCTGAGTGAGGCAGTTCTTCCCCTCTCATCGCCGAGCGACGATGAGCAAGCGACCTTATCAACTGATTGATTTCTGCGGTTTAACGTCCCAAAACCACCATCCGATTATGAGAGGCACCGTAGTGGAGGGCTCCGGAAATTTCGACCACCTGGGGTTCTTTAACGTGCACTGACATCGCACAGCACACGCGCCTCAACATTTCGCCTCCAACGAAATGCGCCCCGCCACGGTGGCCTAGTGGTTATGGCACTCGGCTGCTGATCCGAATCCGAAGTTCGGGAGATCGAATCCCGGCCGCAACGGCTGCATTTCGATGGAGGCGAAATGTTGAGGCCCGTGTGCTGTGCGCTGTCAGTGCACGTTAAAGAACCCCAGGTGGTCGAAATTTCCGGAGACCTCCACTACGGCGTCTCTCATAGTCAGAGTTGCGTCGCAGAGGCTGCGACTGAAAGTAGCGGCATCTGCGCTCTTTCGCCATTCAGTTTCAGTTTCCTGGGTGCAGTCAAGCCAGATTTCAGCGACCGGTTAACATTACCAGTGACGCGCATTTGTAAATATTACAGCGGATTTAGATTGCCTGCGCAAATGGTTTTTATTCGTCAGTTTGGTTTCGGCACCTCGCTGTTTGCGTTTAAAACTTTATTCGTGTAATTTTCTGAATTACTGTTTAAAATAGCACTCCTATCCCTTTTGCCGTGCGTGCCACCATGAACAAAGCAGTTGCGCAAAAAGTGCTTTGCAGAACTATATATATATATATATATATATATATATATATATATATATATATATATATATATATATATATATATATATAACGAAAGGGAAGGGGGTCAAGGGCTCGTCTGTATTTGATAGAAACAAGTTAATGAAACAACAAACATTGAAGCCTAGTAAAGCATAGGGGAAGTTATTCTAATTCGTAATTACGATATTATAATTTTGGGGTAGATAGAAAAGAATTAAAGTGGACGAAAGACAAACCAGCTTTCGGTGGGAACCGAACCCACGACCTTCGGATATCGCGTCCTATGCTCTACCCACTCAGCTACGAAGGCGGTTGTCCCCCCGTCCACTTTACTGGGTATTTATATATATGGAATCCTGGGAGTGTTAGGCAGCGCCACTCGAAGCCATGGCGGCGGGTGTAGCACACTCTTACTGCCAGGAGGAGCCACGTAGAACGTGATGTTATGTCGAGGTGGCTGCTGCTCAATAAACCCTCATATGCTACTTAAGGCACCAAGTCTGCCGCAACGAGACCCAAGCTATGAAATAACGAAAGGGAATGGGGTCAAGGGCTCGTCTTTATTTGTTAGAAACAAGTTAATGAAACAACAAACATTGAGGCCTAGGAAAGCATAGGGGGAAGTTATTCTAATTCGTAATTATGATATTGGAATTTTGGGGTAAGTAGAAAGGAATTAATGTGGACGAAAAGACATATATATATATATATATATATATATATATATATATGTCTTTGCGAAAATTGATTAGCTCTGTGCGCAATGCAGGGCTACTAGGTTCGTCGACTAAGCATTTATTTATTTATTACCTACATAATTTATTAATCTACGAACAGACACACTTGTGAATAAGCTTCCACAAAGCTGAGCTAGGAATTATACTCTAGCAAACTGCATCAACACTACAACATTCCTCCAGAAAGCACTCCGCAAACATGCCATCAAAGCAGGCGCTCCCCAAGGGATACACTGAGGCAATTCCTCAAAACGATAGACTGAAGGTAAACAGCAGTCGTTTTTTTCTAGTAACCTCCATCACCTGACCTGGAACTCTACATCGCGTTTGTACATCATTTTTGTACGGGGTCGTGGTCCTAGTCAAGCCCGTGAAGAGGCTTACTGACCCCGGCCCTCAGCACCCCAAATGTTGGAATCAATAAAGTTTCAAAGTTTCAAAATCAGCAAGACTGATAGCTGGGCTAGTTGGTAGTTATCCATATTTAAACTTTTTTAGCGCGCACGGAAGACACAGACACAGAAAAGAAGGAGACACGAGCGTGTCTGCTCGTGGACACACGAGCTTTTCTGTGTCTGTGTCTTCCGTGCGCGCTAAAAAAGTTTAAATTTCAAAATCAGCCAAACCGACAGATGTATAAGTGCTTTCAGCTTCATAGTTCCCCTTACCTTCTTGATATTGAATTAAAGACAGCACTGCACCGGATGAGTTTGCACTATCCTCTCAATAATCGCTAACGTGCACAAATATCCCCCAATTTCACCGCTGCCACGGCACATTTCAGGTGGACTCTGCTCATTTGCGTTTCTTGCGTTTCTGAGGCGCTGTTTAGAAAAATAGGGAATCAGCCTTCCGTTCAGTGGAGAGGAGACCAAGTATCAAAAAGAGAAAAGGTAGCAGTTATACCGTACATTCATCAGGTATCGCACAATCTTAAGAAAGCTGCGCAGAAGGCAAGTGCGAACGTCGTGTTCTCAGCCCCGATGAAGTTGTGTAGACTGTGCAGATTAACGGATCGCTGCTCCAGAAAAGGGCCGGAGTGCACCGTCAGCCACAACAAAGCATTAAAATTCGTGGAATGTAAAACCGGCGTGGTATACAGCATGCCGCTTTCCTGTGGAAAGGTACACGTAGGCCAAACCGGCCGATGCCTTAACGTTGGACATTATCCTGTTACAGTTACATCTAGCTATCTGGCAAACGACCCAACCTCATGCTAACCTATATATATATATATATATATATATATATATATATATATATATATATATATATATATATATATATATATATATATAGTTGCAGCAAGGAAATCACGTTGTCCCCGGTACAATAAGGAACGAAAGGGAGTACGACGCACGTTGGTTTTTGCACAGGTTTTACTGACGTTTCGGCTGGTGGACGAGCCTTTGTCAAAGTAACATATGTTCATGTATATGTAAGTCAAAGGAACATGTGTAACATATATATATATATATATATATATATGCGGAAATTGAAGTTCGTATGGATCCGGTGAATTATAAAGGCAGGACGATCGACTCACGGTCAAAAACTCAAAAAGTAACTTTATTTGACGTTTCGACCAGGGACTGGTCTTCGTGAGAAGACCAGACCCTAGTCGAAACGTCAAATAAAGTTACTTTTCACCATGAGTCGATCGTCCTATATATATATATATATATATATATATATATATATATATATATATATATATATATATATATATATATATATATATATATATATATATATATATATATATATATATATATATATATATATAGTTGCAGCAAGGAAATCACGTTGTCCCCGGTACAATAAGGAACGAAAGGGAGTACGACGCACGTTGGTTTTTGCACAGGTTTTACTGACGTTTCGGCTGGTGGACGAGCCTTTGTCAAAGTAACATATGTTCATGTATATGTAAGTCAAAGGAACATGTGTAACATATATATATATATATATATATATATATATATATATATATATATATATATATATATATATGCGGAAATTGAAGTTCGTATGGATCCGGTGAATTATAAAGGCAGGACGATCGACTCACGGTCAAAAACTCAAAAAGTAACTTTATTTGACGTTTCGACCAGGGACTGGTCTTCGTGAGAAGACCAGACCCTAGTCGAAACGTCAAATAAAGTTACTTTTTCACCATGAGTCGATCGTCCTATATATATATATATATATATATATATATATTCAATCAAGTAACCACACTCGTCTGCCCATTTCAGACTTCATGAATGGTAGCTGACTGAACCTCGCACTATTCCTGTATATGCGGAATTCAGCAAAATATTTTACCTTAATTGATCAACATTTTTCTCTCCAGGGTGTATTTGCTAGTTGTTCTCTCTTTAACATCCGGCTGACTTTCTGCGACTAGCCATAGCGAACGCTTCTGTGATGTTCCCTTTGTTCTTCAAAGAAACAATATAAGCCAACTTACGGTTATTAAAAAAGGGACACGTGTATCTCAACCAAGGAGCCTTAAGCCTCCTTGAGCTAAACAGATGTGAACCACCGCAAAAAAAAAAAGAAAAGAAAAATAATGCAGTTCAATAGAAATCAGAAATCTAAGAAATGCTGCATAGCAGTGGCAGAAAGAACGCGGGCCTTTTCTCTATTGAGAAAGTGGAGCTTGTCGAAATGTAATAGCTCTCGTACGTTTGGAGTAATGTTAGTGCTCGTTGGCCGGGTAGAAATAATGCAAAACTCATTCACCTGTGGGTAATACCCGCGTGCATATCCAAAGAAGGTGTTAGCTACGCTCGATATCTTTCTTTCTATCCCTGTCCGCCAGACTAGGGTAGCAAAGTGGACACGCATCTGGTTGACCTCCCTGCCTTTTCTTCCTCCCCTCCTCCTCTAATCTTCCTTCCTTTCTTGCTTGCTTTCTTTAATTCCGTCTCGCCTTCAGTTCTTCCTTTTCTGTTTCTTTCTTTTCCTTTCTTTCTCTCTTTTTATTTCCCTATTTCATCGTGTGGCTGCTACACGCATGTCAAATTCGGATATGAGTGGCATGCCAGGCAATACAAGAAATTTCTTCCTTGCGTTCTCTCCCTTTTCAACAGTGGAGCTGTTTGAGCTTGAACTGTGTTCCCGTCTTGGCGAGCGCTCACTCCAACCTCGTGGAGAGAATGTGAAATGAGGACAGTAGGTGCACTGAGGAAAAAAAAGGGAGCGAGAAAGGAATCGAAGTGGAGATATACACTATGGCGAAATAAATTTCTCAGCTGAGGCGTGATTCGATCCTGGGCTCCCCTGACCCGAAAGGAGAACCCCTAGGCTGTACACCTACTTTTTTTCTTTGTTACCGGAAGCGAAACGCACGTGTTTCAAAATGCCTGGTTAATAATTTTGCAATCGTTTGTGCTAACAGGCTATGCAAGCACGCTTGCACGACTTACATTTGTGAGTACCATAAGTGCAAGTTCTATCTCGAACGTTCAACCTAAACGTTCTATCTCAAACCTGCAAGCTCTATCTTATCTATTCTTCCCGTCCCCCCTCCCCAAGTAGGGGAGCCAACCATATGTCAGCCACGCATAGGGCAGCCAATCGTGCACGCGCTTCGCCCCCTTTTGCCAATCTCCCCTCTTCCTTTTTTTCCTCCTCCATTTTCTACGGCAACCATGCGATTGATTTGCACCAACGATTGTAGAACAGCTTCTTATGGGCTACAGATTGAAAATGAGTGCGTGGGAAGGATATAGATGAAAGATACCGAGAGAGAGAGAGCCAGAGGTAATCAAGAAAACACAAGTCTCGGGTTGCACAGAAGAGAAAAGCGAACCCATGCTGTCCTTGACACGCTACCCACATTTTTTGCCCTCAGCCCTCTGCTACTTGATAGAGCTAATGAGAAAGATATTGACATGACGGTATCACTCTCGTGATATTAGGAAGTACTGTGACCAGAGCTGCGGTCAAATACTTCGTCGTGATCGCTAAGGACAAGCGAATCTACACCGCTGACTGCTCTCTGCGCTCTCTCGACGCACGACTGCTGAAAGTCACGTTAGTCCAAAGGAGCGCGAAGCAACGTGATGTGTTCACTAACTTCTCTTTTCTTTACTCGTCACCCCAGCATTGCGAAAGAGGGTGCACGTCCCAGGGGAGTGTGTTGCGTTCTTGTTTGCCTGGATGAAAATGACACCTTGTTCGTTCGCCTAACAAGTAAACTAATTTTAACCCAAGTATAGAGTCCTGGTAAAGACACTGACGTTAATTTGCATAATGTGTAATAGGTTGCTACTGCCGCCCACAATTTTTCCACCGCTATGAATCTCTTATGAAGATAATCAAATGGTAGAGCATGGAACTTCCGTGCTATCATGATACTTCGCCACAAGAGCCACTACTACTACATCTATCCCGAAAAATGATTCGGATGGACCGCTTTGAAATGATTCAATATCGATTACAGTTCCCTGCATTCAATATATAGCGCTTCCCCTAAGCATCCTAGCTGGGATTGTGCAGCTTTAGTCATGTAGTATATTCGTCTAATTAGCAGCTTTCTTCATAAAGTACCTCCCTCATCCGCTTTAGAAGAATTGTGAAGTTTATATATTCTTATTCGGTGCACAATAAAGCTAAGGGCAGCGCTCGTGCACCAGAAAGAACGTTTTCAGAAATTGTACTATTGAGGCCCGCGTACTGTGCGTCGTCAATGCACATTAAAAAACACCCTAGGTGGTCATAATTTCTGGAGTCTTCCACTACGGCTTTTCTCTCCCTTCAACCTCTTTCACTCACTTTCCACTGCTCCGATGGATGCTTAGCCATGTTCCCAACATGGGCTGCAGAAATTAGCGACCTTTCCTAAACCGAAACACAATCCTCATCATAATATCCAGGGATACGTGTTCGCATGTGTTGACGCAAAGAAAAAAAGATCAAAAGAAAAAGAAGTACTCTGCACCATTTCGTTCTTGCTGCAACTGCAGAGCAGAGTCGGCCTTTATTTTTCGCACGCATTGTTACTTGCTTAGTGATTCAAGGTTTAAAAGTGAATCTGCAATATCAGTTGATATTCTGGTGCTGTCTGCATTCTATTTGCAATCGAGCAATGGAAATGTGTTTCAGAAGTCACGTTCTGCCTTTGCGAAAACGGCTAAAGGAAATTATTTGACGTAATAGTCGCTAATGTTGTTGGTCTTGTACAGGAAAGCTATTTAGAATAACTCTTCTCCTCTTGAAGACATGGCCATCAATTCTTTCAAGCGTCACACCGATAAATCCGTATTCCAATCTTTCTACTATTCTAAGAAATTGGACATCAGCAATGCTCGCAAGAGGTCTGTCTGTTTTAGCCCCGGAAAATGCTGGTTTCCAGAGATCTATTTATAGTAAACCAATAAATTGATTCGTGGCTACTTGCCTCGCATACCAGGGAACTCTTCAGTGCCTTGCGCCTATTAGAGGCACACATTTCCTCTTTCGCCTGCCTTTCCTCAACGACCCCTACGCAATCAGTGCAGAAGGTTTTGTCGGCGAAAAAGTACCTTGTTAGCTGCTGTGAGCCACCGGTGCAGTTCCCAGTCATAGGAATTGACTTGTGCCGTGAATCTCGCGAATAAAACAACAAGAAATACTCGTCATGAGTCTCTGCATGGTGATTAGAAGGAAAACATCGTTTATTTTTTAAAACGCATAGGGAATTCAAGTATTAACAAAGTAGAATACATAATATTGCTTTAAGACACTTTTATACGCAAAGAAACGCCTCTTAATGCATCTATGAGAAGAAGATGCGTTTTGCGTTCAACTGCGCGTATACAGCTGCTTCACGGTGAGCCATTAAATCGGCAACAGCGTTGATGGATTTCAGAGATTTATGCTTCCGTAGAAGCAGCCTTTCAATGTTGACGGCTGCAGGCTTGCCGCTATGCAGCAAGCTATCTAAAGCACTCATAGATATTCAAGTCTAAACATATTAGTGTAAGAAAGGTTAATGAAGAACGCATGAGTTTAATGAGCACCTTGGCTTATCAGATGGATATTTGACTATGCAAAGAATAGGCATGTTCGCTGGTAACGAGAAGTGATCGTAAGTATACACGCCTTTTAAAACGCGCTGCGATGTGTGCGTGCAAGAGCGCTAAGCAATTTTTATGAATACTTACGAAAGAAAATGAATCATTGCCTGCTGAAGACGCAGTCTGTTGGTGCTACAGAATGATTCAAACGCTATTGTCCTGTCCCGGCTTTTGACGTATAGTGCACACAGAAAATACTCAGCGGGTTACGTTTTATCAGTGTTGTACACGTTCCTCCAAAACAGGAACGAACGCTCGTTCCTCGTTCCTTCCCCATTTTGTAACGAGTTCCCGTTACAAGTTCCTTCAATCAGAAAGGAACGCGTTCCAGTTACATTTTGGAAATTGGAACGTGTCGTTACATTTACGTTACATTTGATTTTTAAGATTCAAAATAGTCTCGGAAAATTGTGAGCTGAAATTAAGTGACTTAAACGCTTTAAATTCAATTCGAGCTACGTACATTTCGTGAACTTGAACCTTACCGGCAGCAGATTACCTGGAGATAGGAAATATGAAAATAAATGCTTCTAGACATTATTTCAGGGAGCACCGAACAAGTCCCGAATTGTTCACAGCGAATTTGACTAGTCTATTACAAGTGCAACACATAATGGGTCTTCCAATGAGTAGCCAGAATAGTGTTTCTCAGGTGTGCAGATAGAAAGTCACTCACATTCACCAACACATGAGACATTGTGAGTAGCAAGCCTACATTTAACACTAAAAGGTATGTATGCTGTAGACCTGTCGATTTACATTGGCATATAATAGCTCGTGCTTCACCCGCGTCTATCAATACTGCAACAAGATTTCCCGATATGTCGTCATCATTGCTGCCCTAAATTTCTTCCCTCAGTATTAGTAGTATTAGTAGTCTTTTTAGTCGTTTAGTAGTCTAATTGACAGTTCTGAATATATTATTTTGCTTAGGTCTCACAATTTTAAAGCATTTGTGATACTGTTCTTTCGCTGTTATTTATGGTGGTGCGCAGCGTGTGTCGGTGTGGAGAATTCGAACTGCATGATCAGCTGATGAGCTTACCGACGACGACGTAGGAGTATCTTTTTTTCTTATGGCGTCCTAAGGAGTACGCTTTGTCTGTTCAATTTCTACAGCAGCCCCACTTGCATGCAATAGTGAAATTACATTAATATGTGGCGAATAAATAAATAAATAAATAAATAAATAAATAAATAAATAAATAAATAAATAAATAAATAAATCGCCTCACGTGCATCATTTCATCGGACACCAACCAAGAAATGATGTCTGAAAACAAAAATGACGTGTGTCACGCTTGTAAGGTTCGCAGCAGCACAACCGCACAACCCAAGTAGCAAAAACTTGCGCACGTGCTACCCAGCGTGGCTCTAGTTCTTATGAGATCAAGACATAGTAGAAATCACACCTAATGTGAACAAGAAAGTAACAAATGGGCCGATTTACACTTAGAACACAAAGCTGTCTTTTCGTTGTGCCAATAGGAAAGAACATTAAATAAACCATACCTGCACGTGCTTCATTAAGTTTCTCGCCGATCTTTTCGACACTCCACTTGTATTGTTTGATGGAGCACAAGTCATACATTGGGCTAAACACAGACGTGCGATGTTGTATTCAGTCGGCTGAAACATCGGGGGTAGTCATGGCCAGGAAGCAATCTATAATTCCACATCGGCACTCATTGCAACAGAATCTGATGGCACAGGAGGCGAGATGGTGTTCCGTGATTTTGGAATGCCAAGTGCGTCCAGCCTTCAGAACGACCCTTCCTTGCTCTTCAGAATGGCTCAAATAAAGCGAAAGACTTCTACCCCTCCCCACGTGGTTGGTGTCGTCCCACGCGCTTTCCTGTCGATTTCCTGTACCCCTGCTGGCGCCTGAGAGTTGTTCCGCCATACCTACGGCCCTTTCGTCGACCCTTTTCGTCACAGCAGGAGGGCCAAGTTTTCCTTTTTCGGCGGACGTTGTCGCCCCGTCAGCAGAGGCCGGCAGCGTGTCGAGTAGAGTATGCTGCGTCGGAACGGTCGCTTGCAACACGATTTTCGGAGAATCCTACAATTCCCCACTCAAGCAAGCCGGGAGCGTCCGTGGAATCGCTGATGTCTTCTCAGCGATCTTCAGTTGGACGTTTGACAAGAAACCACGCCACCCTTTTGTTAACAAACCCCAGACGGCTCGGTCGTGCTGGCTGGCCTTGTAGTTCTGTTCTCCAAACTCTCGTGGTTTACGTTTCCGGCTGCTAAGTGTCGCCAGCCCGCACACAGCTACGTTGATCGAGACACTGCCTGCCTGCTAACCACGTCACGATATCTTGACTTCACGGTAACATTTGCCGCTGCTCGTCTGCTTCGCCGAGCGGTCTCCTGCGTAAAAAATGCCATTGACGCCGAGGCCCACACGTCTGAGCCGTAACCGCATTCTCAAAACCAATGCATTGAGCAAAGCGCGCGTTGTCAGTGTCTTAGTTCGAAGGGAGCCTGTCGGCGGGATCTGAAGGGACGAAAGGAATTTCGTGGCTGGCTGCGGTTCCGCCTGCGTTGCCGTAGACAGCCGGAAACATTTCGCCCAGCGACAGTGCGCGGCCACCGTATGGGGGTAACGAAATGCACTTGTGTGGTGTGCTTACACTGGCGAAAGAGAAGTTTCGCCCTCGTCGAAGCCTCGAAGAGG
This sequence comes from Hyalomma asiaticum, assembly GCA_013339685.2. NCBI lineage: Eukaryota > Metazoa > Arthropoda > Arachnida > Ixodida > Ixodidae > Hyalomma > Hyalomma asiaticum. The sequence goes on from CM023491.1 coordinate 58,788,283, forward strand.
GAGAGTAAAGGAATGACGTTTGCGTGTAGTTTTCTTTTGAATGACGGACACTGCTAACAGGGAAGCGAGGACTCAAGGCTCGGCCTCGGCGGTTGTGGCCCGGCCTATCCGTCCTGCATGCGGACCTGTGGAACGCTTATAAAAGGAACGTCGTTCCCCCTGCCGTTACTGCATAAATGTAACGCGTTACCGTTACAGTTCCACCAACTCTTAAAGGAACGCTAGCGTTCCTTCGTTCCTCCAAAAAGGAACTAGTTCCAGGAACGTCGTTCCTTGGAACGACGTTCCGTACAACACTGCGTTTTATGTAGTAGATCCGTTAGGGGGCGCCAATATTAGCGCACTTTTGCAACGTTGAAAAAAAGTGTTCTACAAACCCTTTGTGTCCGTGCATGTCCCGTAGCGTTACGTTGTCATTGCTTCATGTTCAGTCCTTTATGCTGAAAACGCAGTCTATAATACACCGACGTACTGGCGCAGAAATCGCGAACTTGTGCGCTCGTAAGTTTCTTCACGGTTGCTTTCATTGCGCAGTTTACTATGGTGGAGAGCGTTATTTAGCCGTTTACATTCTATGAAGTGGAAGAATTGAAGACGTTATCCTGCACTGATTTTGAGAAACATTGTTTTCTGGGCCCTACTATTTGTGGCTGAGGTCAGCGTAGTGAGAACGAAGCCGCCTGAAAGCCTGCTCAAGAAAAAAAGAAGTTTCCATGGGTCGTTAGATATTTGGTAAGCATGTAATACAGCTCAGGATTTGTAGCGAGGAACTACCCGTGGCCAGCCATGTTACCGTGACTCATTTCTTCCAATAAGGCACGCCCCAGGCATGAATTTGGCAGCCTTGTCTAAGAACAGCCGTCAGTAACAAGGTCTTTACGTGGCACTTTAGCTGTACAGGGTAAATTCCAGGCCAGACCACCACATTATCTCTTACAACTATGCTTTTGATTGCAGGAACCCCTCCGAGAAGTGTGATGCTACACAGAGCTGTTGCTACATTGGAACGTGGTCCATAACCTCACCACAGATGTCGCACCAACACGTTAGCATTCATTCATAATGTAAGCCTGCATTAGTGTGACGTAGCCAAGACGTCACGTGGTGTGGACGTTTTCCCATATAGTGTTTCGAAGTGACGTCATTATGCTATGGTGCGCTTTTAGAGGACGTGGAAACAGAACTGACAGCGGCTACACTTCGTAAGCGACCACCACGTCACAATACCAGCACGGCGCGCTTAAACTTCGCCCAGAATCCGCGAAATGCAGACACGACATCCATACGCTTGTCACATTGCAGGGAGCGCAACCCAACCGTGTGGTTCATGCAGGTGGAATCGCATTTTCGTGTCTGCAGTCTAACATCTCGGCTTTAAAAATGTAATCACGTTGTCAATGCACTGGCACCCTTCGCCGCAGAAGAGGTATCCCATGATCCGCTACCTGCTTATGGGATTCGTAGGCATCGCGACATTTTCTTCGACGCGCGGCAACTCCCAGTTTTACGCAAGCTCTTCGTTAGCTTCTCCGAGGACACCTTCGCAAAACACACAAGTATTTCTCCCCAATAAAATTTTATAAATAGAGAACCTTGGGTGAAACTTATGAATGCATCTGAAGTGTTTTGGGAGACGCTTGTTTGTAGCATTTACAGTGCTTTGTCCGGTGACCTGTGCTTCATCTGCGAGCAGCTCTGTGTTACATACGTTGGGTATCCAAACTAGAAAAGATGGTCAGGGGAAGATGGAGGCTTGAATCGATGAATAGATCGCTAAGAACGATGTGGAGCAGGGAACGTCGCTGGAGCCAACGTTTCGACAAGTGGGCTTGTCTTCGTCAGGACGGCAACTGCCTTCTCGAGCGTTCGTTTCTGTACGCCATTGCACGCTCTCCCCCGTACACATGAGGAGGGGAGGAGAAGAGCGGCGCGAGCGAACAACACCACCAATAAAAAGGGGGGGAGGGCAAGTTGGGTGCCAGCTGTTAGCGGCGTGACTATTATAAATGGAAAGAACCAAAGCTTCCATAGAATCCGCTCGTGGTACGTATCTTGGAAATACGCAGTGTGCACAGCACTAGAAAGCAAGACGAAGAAAGCAACACATAGGCTGAGTACAGGCGTTGCACCCACGGCACACACGCGGTGCAATTCATACAAAGCTTGTTGCTTAAAAAGTGGCTACACTGTTTAACCCAGTTATTCTCGAACTGCATGGGGGATCCGCACCTGAAAATGGACTTTCGGGAAGAAACATTGTTACCTTGTACAGGCGAAATACCTCAACCTTTAGTAATCTTTGCCACCCCCCCCCCTCCCACCCCCCGTATCTAATCGACTGAAGAGTTCCCTTTGTAAGTTGCCTTTGTAAGTTCCCTTTGTAAGGTGTAAGTGTAAGGCTGGATGGCATTGAACTTTTAGATGAGATACCATTCCCTGTACATTCTGTCCCTGGGGGGCGGAAGTTTCCCTGAAGTAAGTAGAGTTTGAGTTCGGCAAAATTATGGCATGCCATGTTAAAATGCTGTGCCACTGTCGTCGAGAGGTTATTGTCGGTGTCCGCGTGGTGCCCGTATAATCTAACATTAATTGGTTGACCAGTTTCTCCAATGTATTGCTTGTGACAGAGTGAACATACCAGCATGTAAATATCATTTCAACTTACAAGAGAAACTTAGTTTTATATGATGGACATAGTGACTTCCTGTCCTTTTAACTTTAAGATCAATTTGGATATGCTTACAGGTCTTTCATCTGGCACGAGAGTACGTTAATACGCGGGCGGTGCGCTGAGAGCTTACTTTTGCATGTACTTACAAGTCCGCAATGTTTCTAGTACGGCGGTATGTGACCCTTGGCATTTCGGTAAACTCTTTGCTAAGGCGATCGTTGCTTGTTAATAAAGGGTACTATTTTGCGATGAATATTACTTACCGTGTTATTTATCATGCATCTACCTCGAATTTCTGCTCCCGGACAACGGTGATTTTCCGGTCACGACCAACGACGCCCACACTGACGCCTACACCAGATTTTCCGCGAAACGAGCTCGTTTACGCTATCGCGTTAATATAGAGAGTCGACCATGGGCCGTCAACAGCGGTGGTAGACGCATGTGACTCAATGAGAAGAAAGAAGAAGCGAAACGACGCTGCTCCGCGAGACAGCCGATGAGCCCTGCCTGCAAGCATCATGTGACAGGGCACCGCGAGTGAATTTGATGAATAGGACCAGGAGCAGCCGAGTGCCATAGCCGCTTACCACTGTGGCGGGTCTACAGGCAACCTAAAGAAGTCTCTAAATGTCGTCGTCACCTAATAATGCCGTTACGGAAAATGGAAGTTCTTTCATGCTTGTATACACAAAAGGTTGTCATACAAATATGAAGAGAGCCATCAGAATGGAATGATATGACTTGTCTGAATGCCTTGTCCATTTGTAAGCATATCTGTGATGCAATATGGTTGATGATGTCATTGTCTACTGTGGAATGAGAATAGAAGCAGCAGCTGACAAATAAACGTGAGCATGAGGGAAACTTATGTAATGCATCTCAACCCTCCTACCTTTATGAAACAGCCTTTAGAGAACAATGCCTAATGGAAGCCAGCTTTGTTCCAAGACAACATGCAATAGCCTGGTCGTTGCCTCGATGCTTGCAGTACTTCAGTGATGACCGGCCAATAACAAGAACCTAATATTTGACGAAACAACGTTATAGGCAGTCACTACTGGGAAAACGGTAAGAACCAAAACACGGATCATAGCATCGGGAGAGACACTACGAAAGAATAATCGAACAACCGCGCACGCGACAAGGAACAAGCCAAATCAAGTAGATGCCCCAGACAGACACTGAGAGGGGGGAGCTGCTGAAGCAAGGTTCTACGCGAGCATTCTAGAGAAAAAAAAAGCACAAATCAACACAAGAGGTACAATAAAATGCAGACAGAGGAATGCCAGTTTCTACGGAGCCCTCGAGACGATCTTGCCGAAACAGCATGCGGACACAAGTCCCTGCTCCTTTCTTTTTCAATAGCCATGCGAGGAAACCAAACACTGAAAGCAAGAAAACAAAAGCAACAAAACCAATCAAATCAGTCAGGCGCCGGGCCGCTGAAACGAACAAAGATGATAAAAAAGGACGCACACGAAGAAGTTGTAAAGTCGGAAGCAGGGAGCTAAGTGCAGTCAAGGCCTGAGGCATTCGGCAGCTTTCTTTCGCGATGCTCAGTGAGACGAAAAGTTGGAAGTTTGAAAAGGAAAAAAAAAAGTCGAACAAAGATGAAGGACAGGATGGTCCTTCAGCGGTTGTGATTGCTCTTGTACCAAGAAAACCAAACTGTCTGTGGCTGGTGTGGCTGCGTTTGCCTGGGCGTGACGCCAGCGTCCCGAACCGGGAACCCGAAGGGGAGACACTGATTCAGTGGGAGAGAGGAGAAGGAGCGAAGCAGGGAGGAGAAGGGACAACGCGGACTGCGCTTCTGCCTCTGAGCAAATGGCCGCTGGCGAACGGCAGCTGGACAGTGCGACGCTTCATTTGGTCGAGTGAAGACTTACAAGAATTTTTTTTATGCTCTAACCACCCGTCTAGCCTCACGCTCAAGAGCACGAGTACGTCACGGTACTTGAGATTCAGATAAACAGGCAACTTATCGCCCGCTCCACTTCGCAGGGACGACGCCGTTTGCCATCGCTGCTGTCGCCTCTCTCTTACTGTTATGTTCCTCCTAGCCATCTGCGCTTATAATTCTTCCCAACCTTTTCTTCAGTACTGCGTGAGGACGGCGTCAAGGGTGGGTGTATGTCCTAAAGGCTTAATCCTACGTCTCTAATGAGATGAGCTTGCAGGCTGCAGCTTGAAAGGCTTGTTGCTAATGCCTCGTTTGAAGGAGTCGCTCGAGCATATTGGCGGCACCGTTAGATTACGAACGCCAAAGTAAACACAACTTGTTGCACAAGTTGTGTTTAGGCAGATGTGTCGAAGTGGACTTTATAAGGCAGTATATGCATCTTACGCGAGGGCGGCCTCTTTGTGTCTCCTAATTAGGCTGTAGTTAAATAAAACATGTTCCTTTTCTTCGTTTCAATCAATCAATCAATCAGTATTTATTTCGTGTCAAAAAATAATACACTGCAGATGAGTATGCAGAAGAAGGTCCGAAGGTTACAAACCGCAGGCGGGACCTCCTATGTTAATACACTAGAATATATAAAAAGGGAACAAGAAATAGCAATAGCTTACAAAAACAGTTACTCGTTATAGTACCCGTTTAGTTCGAATGCCCCCGAATGTCGGGGGCATTCGAGCTAAAACAAAATTGCTTTTTTTAACTTCCTAATTGGCTATATGTCCTTTACTCCGCTAAACTTCCTTCTGGAATGACACTAACAAAACAGGACTATATGCTTCCTTATCTTTTTGTAGAAATAATATCTGTCGCTGATTTTATTTGCAACAGGGAATAAGGGCGCAGCCAGTCACAGAGGTGTAAAAGGTACTTGACCTACCAAGCACTTTTCCGTTAGGAACTTCAGAGAACTAACATTCACGAGGACGCAGTAAAATTAGCCAGGATCTCCCCACGTGAATTATATGTACGTGGAGGCCTGAAGAATGTAGGCTTACTTTATCGCTACTTGGAGGTAAAATTCGTTTTCTTTTCCTCATATGTGGACGCTGGGAACAGATGCATTAAGAAGCGAATGACACCTTGAGTCAGTCTAATGTTTCGATAAGGCCTAACCGTGAACATGATGTTCAGGCAGTCTTAATTAACAGTTACACGCCTATTTCTATTGTCCACCATGAGGTGGAATAGTTTGTCGGCGTGTTGTTAGAGCGCATTGTCGCATGGTCATGACGATTAAGGAGGCGGAACACAAGCCAATAGCATGACCATAACGTATACCAGCAGATCACCATTGTATGAAATGGTATGTTAACTTAAACATTTCACTCTGTAGTTTAGTCAAGAAAAACAGTGCACGTTAATATCCAATTAAACTTTTCATGCCCTAACTTATACGCTCAATTGAATCCTAGGTCAGATGAAGTGGAATTATGGACCCGCTGCAATACTGGTACGAAGGAAGTCTAAGCACAAATTAGAGTGAAGTAATGTCGAAACCTCCAGAGGCATTTGATGCAGTATTGCTAGAATCTATTTAACAGTAAAGATCATATCTTGCAAATCCTGTAGGCCTATCTTGAACAATGTAAAGAATTAGCTCAGAAGTGGATGCTTAAAGTGTTGTCCAGAAATGCTACATTCCGTAAGAAACAGAAATAGTTGACAAATAATCTTTCTTCACTTTTCGAGAATATAATGCTCACCAATTCAAAAGCAACTATGTTTTAGATACGAAATAAAGAAATAACGTAAAATGGGTATCGAGTATTATAAGACATCACTAAAAGCCAGGGGCGTAGCGATATATCTCCACGTAGTTGTGCATTCATGGATATGAAGCTGTGCATTGCAACTTCATATCTAACGTTTATACAGCAAAGAACAACCTAAAAGCACAAAATAAAAAGATAGAAATGATGAGACAGCCTATTTTGTTTATGTGGAACGAACAGAGTTCTATAGACTTGAGCCATGACATTTAAGTAGAAATACGTTCTTCATATATGAAACTGTAAGCAACACGAGTTATCTTTAAACCTTAATCGTATACAGAAGAGGTACAACATTCCTATTTTCTAGTTACTGAAGTGTTGTGTTCGAAGTTCCAAGGACAAAGGAACAATCCTGTAAAGGGTGCTTTGCCGTTCACATATCCTTAGAAAGGTGAAGCCAACTTGCGCTTCCTTGGCATATTCAATGTGGTTGAGAATACAAGTGCTGTATGACACTTTCTCGTTCTTGTATTTGAAAGGTTTTCCAAGTAAAGCTCAGGCGTGCTAAACAGATGTTTGGAGGGCTTGCCAATCATTTAAAGCAAAATGTGATTGAAGCTTCAGAAAGTACAAGCATTGTGTATCGGCTCTAACATCGTAAATCGCCTTGAAGAGGTAACCATTTCCGAAAATACATACACATATCGAGTCGCCGCTACTCGAATGCAATGTGTTCTCTTGAACCCCAAATTTCTTGGTTCTGATGACTGAGCCACAACACACTCATGCCCATGTACCGCAAATTGAATACAATACATCTGCAAGGAGCATATAACCCCTCACTGCCGTCCAGTTTCTTTTGCTGTTACAGAGAACATGCACATGCCCTGCACGTATTTTTAGTTCCTTCGAATAATAGTTAGGTGCTGGAACTTGAAAGTCAGAAGAGTAAGGGCACCTTGCAACACGGGAACAGACATTACAATAGTTGAACAAACCATACTTAATGGCAAGTATTCGATGTACATCTAATCATCATGCATTGCGTGAGTGCGCGAAGTTTTCTATTGGCGAGCATACTTTGGTGTAGGCAACACGTTTTATATTTTTAAACAAATCTTACGCTGTTTAAGCATGCGTAACAGAGAAAGCTGATTTTCCTCGCACTAACGATACTGCACTGGTTCGTCGCGTGTGACTCTTGCGGGCTACCCAAATTCGCAAGAGTGTTCCCTACTGCAAAATAACGGAGAACATCGACCCAGTGTTTTCATTCCGCGTCCTTGCCGGCATTGCAGTAGTTGTCCGCAGGATTTAGATTGGCTCAGCGGGCAGGTCGTGCACCTCGCTTTCACCAATCACGTGTAAGCGCGCGTTTTTCAGATACAGCGGCGGATAGACTACGTATGCAATGTGTATGGCTTATATTTTTCACCGAAAAAGGATGAACAGACTTTCTTTCTTTCTTCTTTCTTTCTTTCTTTCTTTCTTTCTTTCTTTCTTTCTTTCTTTCTTTCTTTCTTTCTTTCTTCTTTCTTTCTTTCTTTCTTTCTTTCTTCTCTTCTTTCTTTATTTCCATTTGCAAACACAGAACGACAGGGCTAAGATAAAACAAAAGCTTCTGTAAAGCAGCTTGAGAAGCTTTTAGCCTCCGGTACAGCATGGTGGCAACAAGCGGAGAACATAATTCATGGAGAGAGCACTGACCATCCGTAATTGTGTTAACCTATACACTACAGAATGATGATTGCGATAGCTTTGCTGCCTGGCGGATTTTACAACGTGAAACTGGTGTTTCTTCTTTAATGCACACGTACATACTGCGTAGAGAGGACGTTCAAAGATGATAGCCATGTCATTTATGTCTTCTATGTCGAGGGAGCCAGAGAAAGAGTTTAGTGCTGTCTACTTGGTTAGTATTCGGTTACTCTGTTAACGCCGCTGGTGGCGCCAGGTACGCTTGCTGTGTGTATGCATGTTGAGGTTGGAATAAAGGGGGGGGGGATATTTACATCTTTTTATTAAGCGCTTCCTCCTCATTCACCAGCGACACTCTGCCACAACACTATGTTCACCGTCGAATACATTTTAGTTCCCTTAATTTTAATTTTTCGTTTATCATCGACGTGACGTCGATCACCGACATGATCCTCCGTCACACTTCTTCAACGCTTTCCGTATCCCCATCACGCGCTCTCCGTACCGCGAAGAGCCTCTTCAAAAAATATTGATAAAACGAAGGGGCCTGCGGGCAAACGGAATCGATTTTCCATAACACCGGAAATACGAACCCGGTCGAACGGCCTTTTACCGACTGCCTCGCGATACGGGTAACGGGTGTGTGCGATGGTGAGGAACTCGACAGAGCTGGTAGGAGAGTTGGGGTGGAAAGAAGGAGTGCCTTTCAATTCTCTCGACTATAGTGGAAACACACGAGGACCACCTCGGCTGCCTTTGTAATGGCATCTTTTCATTTTGATCTTGTTGTGTTGAGACGGCGTCGCAAAGGACTGCCTCATGAAACGGACCAGTTCCTTTGTGTGTCCTCTCATGCTTTCTCGCCGGACAATGGGTAAAGCGCTCGACACACCCTTCGTGAAATGGATCAGTTTTCGCATTTGTTGTTCTTGTTTTTTTAATCGTAAAAGCAGAGCCATTCCCGGGTCCTCAAGAGGTGGAAAAACTCGCACACCACGAACATCACAGCTTGTCGGCTATTGATGAACTAAAGGTGCTGGTCACGGATCGTTCGTACATCATAAAATATAGCATGATATGAGTAGGTGCTCTACATTTGAGAGTTTGAAACGTTGATCACACGCGAAGGGAAAGGTCGTGACGCAGGTTAAAAATTTTTGCTTTCTCAAGAATACTTTTAGCGGAATAAATGCACTACGTTGGTTATGCTGAATATGCTTACTTCCCCAGATTTACATTTGCAGAAATGTTAGTTTAAGTGTGGGTTCTTCAGTAATAGTTCTTGAGCAATGGCAGTATTGGTGCGTTAGTTTGTTATCTGTTTTTAAATCAATTTACGTCCTGCAATGCGAAAATAAATTGTGCTGCAAGTAGTTATGGCGTAATCGTTTTCTGGTTGCTTTTGTTACTTGCAAATCCGCCATCTGCCCCCCCCCCCCCCCCCGAGGTAAGGACTGGTCGAGAGGTTTAAGCCTTTAGTATGCCTTACCTCCGGGGTAAGGGCACGTATCTACTATGTCTCAATAAGAGGTTACAATATTTCACGATACAAACATGAAAGTACAATGAAACACAACACATGCCTTAGTTCCCCTAGGCTTGCGAATGCAGTAATATAAATATGCGTGAGAGAATATTTCGCTCCGAGAACCGCAAATTTTGACCTTTGCGCAAAGTAAAAAACCAGATCAATTATATACACTTCATGTGTCGTATAGACCGGTGTTTTGCTTTCAAAAGATTGAAGTCGAAATCGCTCACAGATATCCAATGTAGGGAAGGTCCGCGCTCTCATCTTGCGGGAGTGGTGTGCCCTGCGGAAGGCGTAACCCTCCCCCTAAAAGTTCTAACAGCTGTTTAAGACTGACGTCCTGAATACACGCAAGATTGAATACATAGAGCACAAGGGAAAATGGAAGGATAAAACTGGTGATAATGGACATGAGGCTCCGCGGTAATAGTTAACGAGATACTAAAAATTTATTTATACGACGACGACAAAACAGAAGTCTAAGAAAACTACGAAGAAGTGGAAGAGAGGACCACGACTGGTAAAGAGAGGAAGAAAATGAGGATGCAGAAATACAACGGAAGAAAGAAGAGAGACAAGATAGGCCGCAACATAAGATATTCGAAAAATAAAAGAGGGCACGAAGCGAAGTCCAGTTACGCCGCCACTGTTCTCCGCCATACGAGCAGGTCGGGAGGTGTTGATATGCACGGGTCTTACCATTGAAAGTTACTACCAAAAACAAAAGTTGATTGATTGATTGATTTGTGGCGTTTTACGTCCCAAAACCATGATATTATTTTGAGAGACGCCGTAGTGGAGGGTTCCGGAAATTTCGGCCACCAAGGGTTCCTTAACGTGCACTGACACAGTACACGTGCCTCAAGTTTTCGTCTCTGTCGAAATGCGACCACCAAAAAAAAAATAGAGTCGCCTGTCATTGCTCTCTGATAGCTGAAGAAGACAACGCATATCGCAGCTTACCAATTTTGACGTATTTCTCAAATACTGCGCAGAGTGACAGCAAATGTTTGCAAGAGAAGAGTGAACGATGAGAGTGACCGTTCACTCGTCGAAATGCCCGCCGCGGTGCTTCTAGTGGCTACGGTGCTCTGCTGGTGGCCCGGAAGACTCGACAGCGATCCCGACTGAGGCGATGATATTTCTCTATGGAGGCAAAAGCGCTAGAGGCCCCTATAATGTCCGTTATCAGTGCACGATAAAGAAGCCAAAGCGGCCAAATGTTCGAGCTCCTCCACAGCGTATTATCATAGTATTAGCAAGTTTTTCATTGCATATCTGTCCATAGGACCACAGCAATTATAACTCCTGTCTTCCTGTTACTCCTGTACAATTGAATCAATGAAATTAAGATTAAATGTTTCAAATACCACAGACAAAATGCTACGGGTGCATTCCTGCCGCCGGGATTACAATTCATCGCAGTGATTAGGGATCTGTCTCAAAATACCTAAGAAATTAAAACCACAGCCCTTTTGTGAGGATTCACAATGCTTTTTCTGAGCACCATTGAAAGCTTCGATGACGCATCACTCCTTTAACATGCCGCAAGAGAAAAATAAAAAAAGAGGCAGCACTTGTAGATAATCGCAACCACCTCACTTACTACTCTTGTAAATATCTGTTTATTCTTGTGCGAGTTGGAAAGCAGGCGTACACATAAGGGAGGAATTGCCAAGTTATGCGAGATAGGGGCTTAGAAGAAGTTCGTACACTTAGGACCCTATTAAAATTCGTTCACCTTTACCTTTATTAGCCGCCAAAAAGAAACTAGTAAGGATCTGCAGCGTCCTGGTCATCTACAATTAACCTCAGAGCCACGCTCCACATCACAGTGACATTGCTAATGCTTAACTCATGGAAAGAAGTTTCACCTTCATTTATGCTTACAATTTCTCCCATTATTACTGACTTCTCTCTGCGAACATTGCGAACAGTAGGCATACAGCTGCGAACGTGAAGCTGTATGGCGACTACAGCAGTTCAGAAAAGGTTATTTAAAGATTTAAAGTTTCATTTCACTGTGGCAAATGTAACGCATGGCATAGCTACGTAGCAGGCTTCTGTTTAATAGTTTTGTGAAACCACGGTATTTTCATATACCACCACTCTCGCGGCAGTCGTGCTCCTCATGGAACCGCAATGACAAATCGTGTGTCATCTTGTGAAACCTATTTCCGGTGAGTGAGAAATTATCCGTCCATTCTATCAATCGGTTGGACAACGCCGCTAAGTTTAGTGCCTGTACTTCGACTTTGCTCGACAGTAATCGAATCGATAGTTTCGGTAGGAGACTGTTTCTGTGATGGAACCATGATTTATCGACAATTCCGGCAAAAGAGCCTCGCCGTTCTGACTTGGAGGGTATGACTGCTCAGTACGAAGACGAAGGTCCGCTTACCGACTGCGAAGGCAGACTTCAATGGTGAGTGGGGTGTCAAGGGAGGGCGCGAGAGTAGGAGACAAAGGTAAGCGGCTCTAGTTTCTGAAAGGTTTCGTCTGTGACAGGGCACTTGTGCGTTCCCCAGTGAAATGAATACGTGTGTTTTGGGAGGTCAGTTAAAGCTCAGATGAAGTTTAGGGAGTCTCCTTTACAGCTGCACGGGGAATGGATAAAGGGCTCATTTTATTTCTTTTTGTCAGAGGCAACGCAGTGAATCCAGCAGACAATCAGGCGAAGGTAGCATAAGGGAAATTAGGTGCCGATTTTAACTGTATTGCAGTAGTAATGATATAAACGGAGACAACGTAAAGTGGACAAAAAAAAGTTGAGGCACTCACAAGCTTCCCCTTACGAGTTCAACGCGATAGCGATGCGTGGCCCCTTTCTCATCGACGATCTTTCGCTTGCCATGCTTTTCAGTCACCTAGCCGTGGAATCGTCATGACACCACACCTGTTATTGTTAGTCGTTAATCCTGGAGGTGAGATTGTGAATTACTGCAATCTAATGGGCAAAGTACGAAGTCACGATGCGACATTCAAACTCCCAGATAAAGAAGGACGCCACAGTTCGCCTGGGGCATGTACACAGCTCATAATCCATCACAAACGTGACATCACGGCGTGAATGAACGTCACATGCTCCCGAGAATACGCGCAAGCACAGACGACCACGCCATTAAGCCAAAGTACGAGCGTCTTCCTGCGTACTCCATGCATGCGTGGCGGTGAAACACGGCGCCGATAGTGCCCATGTATATGCTCCCAACTAGGCGCCATGGGCTCTTTGCGCCATCTCGTGGGTGACAGTCAAGCCACTGCCAGGCTGAAGCACCTCCGAAACGCAGCTCTGAGATGTGCATGTCACAAACGGAAAATGGTGTATACAAAAGGCTCGCCCTAAGCGCTTACCGGAATGCTTGCGGCTTAGCCGAGCGCGTAGCGCATCCCGCTCCAGAGCGAGGACTCGCACGTTCCACTGCCGCCCGGTCCGAAGGTGTTTTTTGAAGGCGAAAGTCTTTCTTGGGATACTTTAACGCACAAATATTGCCTTTCTCTTTGTCAGTCTGTCACACAATTAAGCCACCCGGTCAAAGATTAAGCACTTGCCTAACGCCCAGCCATCTTGAACTGGCAGCTGCGTTCAGACATGTGAACATTGGCGATCAAAAAGCAAATACTGCGCAGACCTGAGGCGCAGCATCAATATATAAGTATTAGGTGGTGTATTACTTTTCTAGAAAATACATAGATACGTAATTCTAAAGATGCTAGTGTTTGTTAGGCTGCGCTAAAAATGCGACGCTATGCACGAAAAAAGCCTTTGCCGACGATTTGTTGCTGCCACCGGGCAGTTGCCCAGGGATTCTACACAAGTTCATGTTTCCCGACGGCGCTACTAGATGGCGTCTATATCTCACGCAGCGCAAAGTCCCTGAAAAATAACTAAAGTAGCGCCATTCGTGTCAGTGTGGAGACACCTCCTCTCTCCTTTGGTTCGTAGATGTGTACATGAAGCTAGTTGAGAAGGCACTTGGCCGCCGTCGTACGTTCAGCTAAACGCAAGAGAGCGCTGCGGTTGTAAGCGACCGTTTGGGGGAAGCTTGAGAGAAATAATTAGGAAAGTGCCGGTAAATACAATAGAATGCAATTAGGAGCAAGTGGAGTGTTTTATTAGTGTAGAACTATGCAGTACAATATCAGTGAGTACGTGCATGTGTTCGACGTGTGTTTATGTGCGTGGTGTCGGCAACGTGGCATGGGACAGGTTCACGGTTACGGCACAGTTATGAGTTTTTGTGCAATATGTTAAATATACCGCGTCATAAAAGTGGTCTGTAGAAGAATGAAGTAAGCCAAGCGCTTGTAGCGGCAAAACCCATCCCCGCAAGCGGATAGCCCACGACGCGAGAGCCCAGCGTTCACTTGCCGATGCGCTTGGGGTTGACGCTGCCGATGGCAGCGCCGCCACGCGCCATGCAAATTCGGCTTCGGCCGTGCGAAGAGATCGCAAAGCACGACGCACCACTAGCTTTCTGAAGGTCGGACCAGCGCCTCCTCTATAATAGTAGATGAGGCGCTGCACGATGCGACATTCAAACTCCCAGATAAAGAAGACGCCACAATTCGCCTGGTGCATGTACACACCTCATAACCCATCACAAACGTGACATCATGGCGTGAATGAACGTCACATGCTCCCGAGAATACGCGCAAGCACAGACGACCACGCCATTAAGCCAAAGTACGAGCGTCTTGCTGCGTACTCCATGCATGCGTGGCGGTGAAAGACGGCGCCGATAGTGCCCATGTATATGCTCCCAACTAGGCGCCGTGGGCTCTTTGCGCCATCTCGTGGGTGACAGTCAAGCCACTTCCAGGCTGAAGCACCTCCGAAACGCAACTCTGAGATGTGCATGTCACAAACGGAAAATGGTGTATACAAAAGGCTCGCCCTAAGCGCTTACCGGAGTGCTTGCGGCATAGCCGAGCGCGTAGCGCATCGCGCTTCAGAGGGAGGACTCGCACGTTCCACTGCCGCCCGGTCCAAAGGTGTTTTTTGAAGGCGAAAGTCTTTCTTGGGATACTTTAACGCACAAATATTGCCTTTCTGTTTGTCAGTCTGTCACACGATTATGCCACCCGGTCAAAGTTTAAGCACTTGCCTAACGCCCAGCCATCTTGAACAGGTAGCTGCGCTCAGACTTGTGAACATTGGCGACCAAAAAACAAATATTACGCATATCTGAGGAACAGCATCAATATGTAAGTATTAGGTGGTGTGTTCCTTTATTGAAAATACATAGATAGGTAATTCTAAAGATCCTAGTGTTTGTTAGGCTGCGCTAAAAATGCGATGCTACGCACGAAAGAAACCTTTGCCGACGATTTGTTGCTGCCACCGGGCAGTTGCCCAGGGATTCTGCACAATTCATATTTCCCGACGCCGCTGCCAGATGGCGTCCATATCTCACGCAGTGTAAAGCAGCGTAGTACAGCCGGCAGAAGACTTTCGTCTTTCGACGACATTTGCAGTAAAGCACAGCAAAGCGCAGTTGATTAGCGCACGGTACTTATACGACAGCGCTCATGAGCCATGCCGGAGTTGTGAGTTCGAGCCTTACCTGGGGAATTACATTTTTTTTTTTCTTCGGAACTACCTAGGAGTTTTGCTCAGGGAAAGCGGTGATTTTTCGGTCATGACCAACGACGCCGGTGTCGACACCGACGTGGACGCCGGAATTTCTGCAAAACGAGCTCTTTAACGCTCTCACTGTAAAACTGCTGATTCCACGCATTGAGGGTGTAGCGGCAGCAGCATCGGCGTCACATGACAACCGAGAGACGCTCGCATCAGAACGAGGGTGGTGCCGCGTAAACTCCCTAGATATTTTTCCCGTTTATTGGAAAAATATCTAGGGACTTTAGTACCGCGGGCACTGGCCTGCGCGCGCTAGCGGTCGAGAGATCAGTAAGACCTTCACAAATACTGCGGCCATCATGCCAGAGGCACGTGTACTGCTCACTTTTTCTATTGTCGGGTGGTCGCGAGGCTCGCAGGTCTGCGAGATCGTCTATTGTCACCACGGGATCGGTGTCATGCGAAGCAGTCAGCGCGATTATTGTGTGTCACGAACTGTCTGGTATCCAGCCAAGTATGGCACGATGGGCTCTGGAAAGAGAATGAATCGATGCGCTTGATTAACTTAGGCTAACCGCGAACGCCAACTGCACCGTGTTGACGGAATGGTAGCTCATGATACGGTGTTACGTTGGCACTTACGTTAGCTCACAACACAAACGTCTGTTTTGTCCACGAAAGAAATTCGGTCTACGATGCCTATACGTGGGAATCATAAGAGTTATTATTTAATGCATTCATACGGGATGGAGCAAAATAAGACAGAAGCAGGCCGGGTGATAGCAGTACACAAATTTCTCCACAAGCTCCATGATGGAAGCGGCTGGTGAAATAGGTTTGCTATTTGTAACCGTGTGAGACAAGCCGTCGTAGCCCAGTGGTTGCGTGCTTGTTCGACACCTCGAGGACCCCGTTTTGATTCCTACCCACCCTACAACTTGGCATAGGTTGCTTTCGCAACTCATGACGCGTTTATCTCTGCATATGCGCCCGCTTGTACATTTCTATCGCGTGCTTCGAAAACGTCAAGCGGTTCTAGCTTTGCAGTGTCTTATACTAAAATGAAAATATCTCTTCTAGTTGGTCTTTGATTACCGCAGCGTTCATAAAATTCCGACACATCCGGAGCACACTTGCGTACCATGGGGCGAGCGCTAAAGGTATGATCCACACGTGAGTGGAGTATCGTTAATTGTGACGTGCGTGACGAGGACATGACATAGTCATTAGTAGTGTAAAATTTCACCAATCATATTGGGTACAAATCTGTATATTTTCATGGTAATATTGGTGTACACCAAGAGAACGAGGCAAGGAGACAACCGAGAAGTAGGTGAATAGAATACAGACAAATCATAAAGGGAGGAGACATTGACACAGCGTCTTTGCTGCAGGCCGGCTGTTCTTTTTCGCACTTCGTCTTCTTCCGCTGTCCTTCTGCACTTCTAGCGAGATCGCCCTAGTACTGCGAGATTTTTGCTGTTAAACGTTACACTCGGCCATGCTGCGAGCTTAGCGACCTGGAAAATATTTCTCTGGCGGGCTGCACTGGCTGTGCCGGGATGGGCGGTATCGGCCTCGCCTTGACCTGGCTTTGAAAACTGTGAAGAAATCCTTTGGGGACCTGTAATGGCTATGTCGCATAGGTCGGCGCAGGACTCCACTTCGCAAAGCTGCTGAAGACTCCTCCGGTGGGTGGCACTGGCCTTGTCTCAGCGGTGGGGACTCTTTCCGCGAAGTGACATGGCATCCCCTCAAACATACAGGCATGCCCTGCCTAACTTATTGGGAGCCGTAAACACAACATGAACCCCATACGGCTCCCAATAAGTAAGGTAGGGTTTGTGCTGCCGTGCATAGAAGAAACGAGCTGATGGAAGGAAAGGAGCGAACAGATCTCTGTCAGGTAAAGCACACTGCCAATAATAATTTTACCGACTGTCGCATGGGTGTTGTTTATAAGATTCCTTTTAGCTGTGGACGTTTTTATGTAGGGCAAACTGCGCGTTGTATTAAAGATTTAATGAACATAGAAGGTCGCTATCAGAAGGAACGCCGTCTAATCTATCTTTGCACTGCCAGGTCTGTAACTGCACGCCCGAGTTAGACGAAACCGGGATCCTGTAGAGACATAAGAATGAAGAGACGCGTTTATTGTTTGAGGCCTGTCATATCAGTATTAGTGGAAGTGCGTGCGTGAGTCAGCCGTCCATTAACTTAAACAGAGAAGAGGTAGAATGCCTTAGCAGTTGTCTATCGTGTAGACCGGCACGTGTAACCGTTTGACAGGTGGCGCTACCGTTCCTGATCATGCGCAGATAAGCTGTGTAGCTTCTTTCTTTTTAGCCTCTGTGCTCTGCTTCAGCTAATATTCGGCGTTCGTGTTGTTCACTTCTTCCCCTTGTGTCCGCGTCTTGCACGCCTCTTCTTCTGACTATGGATACTGAACTCTGGCTGCCAAGGATGCCTGGATGCCATCCCCGAATGTTCCTAAAGGTGCTTCCGGCGGCAGAAGGGCTGGAAGCTCCATGGTAGCAGAATAAAGGCATTCATTGAGTGAGATTCCCGCAGCATCGAGAACCCTCGAGGACGTCCTTAACGTTTGTATGCGGTCGACAGCGCCATTCTGAAGGAAGGAGACCAGAGACAGTGCCTTTGCTGCAGGCCGGCTGTTCTACTTCCAATTTCGACTTCCTCTTCCGCTGTCCCCGGGCGCTCCCAGCACGAGCGCCTGAAGCACAGCAAGCTTTTTGCTGTTAAGCATGAGAATATATATATATATATATATATATATATATATATATATATATGTCTTGGCTATGATACAGTCGCACTTTCTGCGAGTGTTTCTTTTATCAGTACATATAATGTGTGGTACGTCAATGTTTTCAGCACCTGGCCGCGTTAATTCACCATACGAACGAAAGATGCAGCGGTGTGGCAAACCTGGAGTGTTTTATTCTATCCTAGGGCGCTCGTGCTGGGAGCGCACAGGGACAGCGGAAGAGGAAGACGAGCTTGGAAGTAGCACAGCCAGCCTGCAGCAAAGACGCTGTCTCTCTCCTTCGTTTACGCTGGCGTTGTCGACAGCATACGAACGGTAAGGGCGTTCTCGAGCGTTATCGATGCTGTGGGAATCTCGCTCGAGGTGATAAAGGTCAGGCCCTCACCGAGGCGCGATTAATAAATGGAATATCATTGAATATGATATTCACGCGCCCCAGCCAAAGCTACGTACTTCGCCAAACACACACGCATAAACGGAATAAACGTGTTGTTTTGCATTGTCGTCGAAAATGAAAGAAACAGGCGCAAATTCTTGGATTCAGGTGAGGAACAGTCGTTGCTAAAATGTTCGCACTGCAATGTCAGCAGAATGTGGCAACAGGATAAAGAATTGATACAATCGAGTAGATTTTTGTGGTGTATTGGCAGAGCCCACCACCGAGCGCACGCGCACTTGGTGCGCGTCTGCTTTAAGTCGAGCTTCCGTCCGTTTGCAGGTCCTCGCCGTACACCTCCGCCAATACTACAGTTTTCACCAGAATTGAGGTAACACCAGAACGTTAACCGTACGCGCTTCATAGTGACTGATTTTTCAAAGCTTCGAAATACAAAAAATACCTGCTTTCCATATGCAGCAACGCGTAAGCTTCAGCTCGAGTGGTGTATTCATCCCATCTGAATAGAATAGCCCAGGTTTGCAGCGCCAGCATGCACCGCTGCAGCGTTTGTTCGTTCGCATGGCAAATTAACGTTGCCTGGCGCTAAAAAGATTGAAGTACCACACATTACACATAGTTATAAAAGGAACACTCGCAGAAAGTGCGACTCTCTCATAGCCAGGAACGCTTCGTAAAAGTAATCAAGGTATATCGAATAGCCACTTTCTTCCTCCTCCTCCTCATTTATGCTTTCTTTTCTGCAGGCGGTGAGTGCTTCGATTTGCCGATTTCACGTCAAGGACGATAAAATATCCTGGAACAACCTTTGATACTTTGATGCCATGAATGAAAACATAGGATGAACAAAGAGATGTGATAATGAAGATACACGGTGTACAAGCACAGCGTACAGGGAGAAATTGTGCAGTTAGATTGGAGCAACACTGTTAGGATACTCTTGAAATGAACCCAAAACGAAAGCAATAGTGGGAAGGAGGAAGCGACCGTTCAGTAACAGGCGGCGAAGCGAGAAAGGGTGCAGCGCAACAGAAGGAAGAAGGGAAATAAAGTTTTCAGAGGAAAACGTGATGCTTTGAGCAAGCAGGGGGAAAAAAGGAGGATAGGGGTGCCGGAAAAAACGTGCTGCTGCAAAATGGGGACGCCTGGCAGTTTGGACGGGAAGCGGATGGTGCTGCTTGCAAATTAGGGACATAAATCAAGCGGGTGGCGGCGCCTGCTATGATAGTGTCTGTCTAGGCGTTAAGCACTCGACATGGCGCGGTATCGGAAAGGAAGAAACCGGGGAGCGGGGAACGGCATCGGGAATGGGGAAGTGGCCTGGCGATACGAGGATTCCGGCAAAAAGGGATAGCGTGGGCACGGGAGACTGAGATGTGTGGGTGCTTGCTTTAATAGGGGTGTGTAAAGAAGAAACGGCGTCTGATAGGTCCTAGGGAACGATGGTTTGCTTTGTTTCGTGCCGTAGAACAGGCGCCGATCGCACGCCTTCCAGTTGTCAGCGTGGAGTCCGCCTGTTACAGAGAGTTCGAAAAAAGAACACGCAGACATGTTTCAAGGGCATGTAGTAGAGCAGAGAGGCTCGCGAAGCATTACGCGCCCCCATTTTATGGCAAAGACGCCCATTCAACTTGAAAACCTTCTGTTTAGACTTTTAAGATTCGTAGATACACGTTCCCTCAGCGGAAAGAGAGCTGAAGCTTACTAAAAGAAACCGCCCACTCAAATACGAGAGAAAAATAGGCGCACGGCCTTTATAAACAGAATCAGCGCGTTCTTGACACTTAGTAGGAACAAAAGATGATTGTAGAGGTGAACATGTAGAGATGATTGTAGAGGGAAAACAAATATTGTTATGACGTTTTCACAGTCTTCGTTTTTATACCCGTCAAGGGCGGCACTAGGGCTGGTGGGCAATCTATGCACGCTCTTTATTCAATATATTGGCACTGCAAAACAATAGGCATGGGAGGCACTACGATTTGAAGTACTTGTCCAGGTTTGATATCCTGACGTGCATATCATAAAACGAAGTACAACGGGTAAAATATAGCAGACAAGTATAACCGTTCACTATTGCGCGTCCTTAGTCACAACGTATATGTCACATGCGAAAGTGACGTTGAGAAATCGGTGGGAGAAAGAATGTGGCAGAAAATATAGAGTAGCAGCAAGGGGAAGCCCGAATGCCGTTCACTTAGTTATAATTAATGGGGACTTAGTGGGAAAAACCAGCTACTATTATGAGGAACACTCCGTAGTGGAGGGCTCCTGAGTAATTTTGACCACCTGTGGTTCTTTAGCGTGCACTTACAGCAAAATACAGGGGCGTTTTTCTTTCTTCTTTTTTGCCTTTCGGCCCCATCGGTCGCCGTCGCCAGGACTCGATTACGTGATCTTGAGCTTCGCAAGACAGTACCAGCTTTGACGATTTTGTGAAAACATGCTGATCCGGTAGAGTGAATCATTAGGATCATTAGAGGACAGATTTCAGCGCTCTGCGTAAAGTGTGTAATTTACAGTAAGGCTTTGAACACGTGCATCGCGAAAAATCGCAGCGGCTCGGCGAAATGCGTTTTCAAACGCCCCCGCCCATCGAGCGATGCAACGCGAGACCGCTGATTGGCCCCCTAACATGTGACGTGCACGTAATTTTCAAAACCTAGCTGCGAACAACGTGCTTCTACAACGTACTCCTTCGTTTCAGCCAACGGTGTCGTCGCGGCATCTGGCGGCATACACACGAGTCGCCGGCGCTCTATTACAGAGGCTAGCACTGCCGAGGTGGGCGACCTCAGTGAGGATATCGGGGCGCTATGTCGCTACGGGAGGCTCGGCAGAGCGGCTGCCGCGGGAGGCGCTGTCGTCGCTAGCGCGCACTCTGCAGCTGACCGAGTTGAGGAGGAACAGCAGTGGTAAGGAGGAAGGCGACAGAAATAAGCTCATAGCTGCCTTAGCGCATGGTGCTTCGCTTTGCTTATGGCGTGAATGATTTAAGAATTGTGTTGCCTAATCAGTGACGCAATGTCAAAAAAGCGTTTCAGGGACCCTTTAATTGTCCGGTTCCTGCCTGGCGAGGAGAAAGTACGCTGAGAAAAGAACCACTGACGTGGGAAGACTCTGCGCTCACAAAAGACAAACTCTGCATCAGCAATCGCGTACAGGAGCTCCTCACTGTAGCCGGCAGCACTCTCGAGTTCGTCGTCAACTGCCTCATCTTCAATAACGTTGAGGATATCCAAATCCCGATGGCGGAGATAGGCTTCCTTTACCTTGAGAAAGGTGACGTGCTCACGGACTTCGCGCGCCTTTGCATCGGGTCACTGCAGCAGTTACCCCAGTAGCGTAATATTTTGTGAGACGCTGGCCCTGATAGCTCCATGCAACTGCTGAAGACGCTCTCTCGAGGTCATTGTTCACAGTCGCCTACTCCCGGGTATCGGCCCAAAACAATGTATAAAGAGGATCACCCGTGGTCGTAGCTCTAGAACACGTCTTTACTCCTCTATGGCTGGCTCCGATATCCCATAACTTCGTCCCCTTACGCACTTCCCCAAGCTCTTGGCCCTCGTCTTTATTTTTATCGGCAGGTTTCCTGTCAACTTGGTATATACGAAGGTTGGTATTGTAAGGCACGAATTCATCTCTAACACGACGAATAAGCCGTTACGTCAGGACATAACCTACAGGTCAGCGGATCCGCAATTAACGATGGTAAACTGACGTGTCCAGCCTGCCCACGATTCATGAGGGTGATAAGCGGATGATAAGGGAGTTTGCCATAGGCTAGTTTGCCATAGGCTCTTCAGCCTCAAAAAATGCGGGTTTGATCTCGCCCAAGGTGGTCGCACTTTTGATGCAGGCGAAAATGCCAGAGGCCCGCGTATTGTGCGTTGTCAGTCGACGTTAAAGAAACCCAGTAGGCCAAATTTCCGGAGCCCTTCACTACGGCTTTTATCTTCTTTTTTTTCGGTCCCTTTCCACTAAACCCACGGGCGCTTAGCTGTGCTGTCTACGTGAGCTGCAGAAATTAGAGTCCTTTCCTTAACCAAATCATCGTCATCATCATCATCGTCGTCGGCCATCTCTAAGCCGGCCGTCCGGTGTGTGGGCCGATCCTAGAGGCAGCGCACCGTGTGAGGCGAAGCCAACTACACGTGATTCCAGTATCGTTAATCGTCGCATACACGGCACGTACATTACGTTATTGACCTAATGGTGGGCCATTCATGGTAATCATACATTTATACCCTACGTGTCAGTTGTTGGTGTGAACCAGACGAATGAGGCAACAAGGTAGAACACAGAGACGTAGGAGACATATAGATAGATAGATAGATAGATAGATAGATAGATAGATAGATAGATAGATAGATAGATAGATAGATAGATAGATAGATAGATAGATAGATAGATAGATAGATAGATAGATACGGTCAAAGAGACTGAAGTTTCGCTGAGAAATTTCTCGCAGTTTATAATTTATAAGTTTTAGGGACTCTAATCACGGTGATGTAAACAAGAACTGACCTATTTCCATGCGAAATTACAAACCACCATTAATAATAATCGACCCTTTCTTCTTAAGAAAACATCTCTGTATTCAACGAGCTTGATCAGAAAAAGGTGCATGGTATTCTTCAAATATGTTACCTGAAAGAACTGAAGGCTTGACTAATAAACAGCAACAAGAAGGTGCATGAAGCAAATATCTCGTTTGGTTTATATTGGGCTAACGAGTATTGAGGAACTTGCAATATGCGGCGTTGGGAGGGGCTTGCTCACATTCAGAGAGAGAAAGAGAGAGGTGAGAAGGAAGGCCACATTGAAAGCCTCTTGGAGCTACATTAACTGGGCGGAGATTAACCGAACTCGCTAATCTTGCAGTTCAACAAGAACTCTTTTTGTCATTAAAATGCCGATTGTGTCTTTTCTTGTCATTATTAAAATACTGAGCGTGTGTTTACAATTTACATGAATGACTCCATAAAGTATTCGGACAAGGGAATCTGAAGCCATTGTTTCTAAATGAAAGGTTTCAGTTCGTTTCGATGTCTGGTACTTATTCAAAGCAGCCACAGTATACATTCTCGAACTGTATACATGTGTATAACAAATATACACATGCGCATAAAACGTGGAAATATGAAAACCGCTGCGTATATTCGTTCTTCTTCCTACTTACCTGCATTATGTGCAACGTAATTACTCGCACACAAAGTTTGCGCGTGTGGCGTGTGTGTGATTCTGTGCGTTTTGCGCGTGCATTTACCTATTTTTCTTAATATATAAAAGCGTGCAAATGACAGCACAGGAAATGTACATGACAATCCCGTGTTTTTCTTACAAATTTACAATATTACAGTTTGCCATGTGGACTCAGTAACAACGTCACTTTATTTCCCCGCCTAAACTAAAGTGTACATGAAATATCGTTCTGCGTTCTTCAGCTCACCACAATACTCTCACTGCGTCAACAAATTTTTTACGCTAACTTCATTTGTTCGCAGGAGACAGCCGTCCTCTGGCAGGCATGGACAACTGACAAGTCCAGAAGCAAGGAAATGTCATTCGCGTACGACGCGTTCCCGGATTATAATTTGCGTCTGGCTGCCGTATCTGCCTATGTCCAGTGCACCGCGCAGATCCGATGTTAGAACAAAGAGAAGGCACGTCACTCTACTAATGTCTTCTAGGCTGTCTCAGGGGTCCGCAAGAAGTTATCCTGCTTTGAAATCTTCTAGTGTGACGTGTGTCAGGGTACCTCGCTTCTCATTCTCGCAGAACAAGGTTTCGATTGTGTTACGGCGCCTGAGGTGCCCATTTATTGCCTTCCTGTTAGGAACAAGCATACCACCACCGAAGTAATTAAAGTGGCGTCGCCTATACGAATAAATACCTATCATAAACAAAATATTCTAAAGATTGTAATGTGTGTAGTACTATACCAATAGTTCCGAAAGCTTTAGCAAATATAGTCGCCAAGAAATATTAAAAGCCAGGACGATTAAATATAACCTGAGCTCGTAACGGATTCCGAGGCTCTAAGAAAGAAGAATGGTGTGTTAGACTGAAGTGGTGATCTCATTCTATGTGACAGTGAAGACGCGCCTTACCTGTGTAAAAAGGCAGTCAGCTCATGGTCCTCTCTTTCTTCGAGTATTGTGTTTGGAGTGTTTATGAGATTAGACCAAAAAAAAAACACGAAAAAACTCCCGGCCGGACTTCAACCCTCATACAGAAACTTAACACTTCAGAAATACACAGTACGTCAACGGATCAACCATATATGTAATACATAATGGCTCGCAGTGAATGCCAGCCACGAATACGCGTATTAGGCGCAGCAACATTCTGCGCCTTGCAGGCGCACAGGTTGTCAGAATTAAGCCCGATTCTTGCACTGTCTCGTAATATAAAAATGGGTTTGACACGTAAAAAGAGCAGAAGCTATTATTCCTTTTCCTATGAATACTAGGCCTGCAAATTTGCTAGTGTCACCAGCGCACCTAATTATCTTCAGCCTTCGCCAACGTTTCCCATACTTTGGAATCTATTACGTCGCATTGACTGCTAATGATCTCCGTATAGTGTACTGTGTGACCCGCATTTCCGTTGTTATTTCTTCTAATGACACTAATGTACGATTGGGATATTCTCTGCTCATGCGTAGTCCTCTAATTTATTTATTTCAGATGCACTCCGGGCCTCTCTTATGAGGCCTTAGGCAGGGGCGGGTGATACACAAAAGGAACAGATATGGATCTACAACAACAATAAAAAACACATATCACGCAGAGCTTCACCATCCGGAATTAGTTCATCGAAGTGAAGCGCCAGCACTTAAACAATTATTCAGTTTCCGCTTATACGCACAGGAAAAAAAAAGAAAAAGAAGCAAGAAAACAAATAAAAAATGGCGAAATACATTTCTTCATGAGTATCTGTTAACTAAATTACACCTAAAAATCAATCACCATATAAAGGGGGCAATGAATTTCATACTGCAGCTCATTGATGACACGCTTGAATGCAATGAATGCCATAAAAATATTGTGTTTATGTAAAAGTAGTAGAAAGTGCAACGTAAATTAAAAACTCTCACGCATGCGGGGTGGAATGATATGGGTCGAAGAGTAGAAGAAAGTTGAACGTCAATGGGTGGCTCTTGTTTGGATTTTTTCACATATGACTTAACAGTTTCGCAGCTTATCAGATCCGCAGAAAGAGCATTCCAATCAGTGACGGTGCGCGCGGAAAAATGTTTTTGAAACTATATATATATATATATATATATATATATATATATATATATATATATATATATATATATATACATGGGTGGCCGGTGAACGGTTCTCCAGCGCGAGCAGTCGGTGTTTCTCAATCAAGAAACTCGCTAGAAGACGCTGCCTGCGCCAACGTTGTCTCTCGCGGGTGAGGGCGCGTTCTCCTTCTTTGCGAGCTGGTAGAGCGTTCATCTAAAAAAGAGCCTTTCCATAGTCAATGCGCGCCTTTCGCTCTCTCTCTCTCTCTCTCTCACAAGACAGCACATGGAAGAGTGAGAGAGCTCGCGCGCCGGGAGGCACGCGCCGAGGGCGAGCCTTCCAGCGTTGCATGGCGTTGCATGGTATTGTGAGTGGCGTAGGTTACACGATACGCGTGACAACCGACCCACAGCTTAAGGAGCTTCGCCCCTAAAAATGTGAAACAAAAGATTTCCTGGTACCCTACAAGAACACGCAATGAACATATAAAACACACCGTGTCAGAAGAAGAAAAGTGACGGAACGTACAAATCCAAGGAAGTAGAAACTGTAGCAGCTATCAGCGCCATCTAAAAAAAAGAAAGAAAAAAAAGCGCGCTATCACCACTCCTATGAGCATGGGTCCGTACTGTGTCATTTGCGGCCATTTGTTCCGCTGAAGGGACCGAAGATTTACTTCTCAGATGTCGTTCGCCAAACGTTCCGCAAGTACCGTCCTCTTCGGTCGGGATTTATGGACAGCCGTTATTTAGGCGTAGGTCGATACCGCACCGCGTCTTCCTTACACTAGCACAGCGTTCGCTCAACTATGCAGTTCATTGCAGCCATGTTTTACTCTACGAAGCCACTCTAGGAGCGACGCAGCAGGGGCGCGCGCCGTTCGCCTTTACTACGGAAAACAAACGGCCAATAAAGAGGCCCCGTAGGAACAACTAATACAGGTAACTCGTAAAGAAGTTTAAGCGACATTGATGTTACATTTGGGTGTCATTAACGGAGCCAGTTCTTAGCGTTTTGTGAATATTTTTTTCCGACATGGGTACTCATTTGGGAAATTCCCTCAGGCGTGGTTCACACCTCTAAAGCCGAAATGGGCATGCGCACATGGGATTATATTATCGTTAATCTTAATGTAACAGGGAAAGATGTCATGTTATCGAAGTCACGACCCCGCTGTTTAAAGAGCGGTTCTCTTCAGGCGGGCAGTCGATTTAATCCGCGAACAGAAATGTGACTGTTACCATCACATGCACTTCCTTCTCGGAATGCACAGCATATGCACGCCCACTCCTTTCTTTTTTTTTTGCGCGCATTTCCTAAACACACTACCACATAAAGGCGGATAAGTTTAGTACCTTAGCATATATTGGAGTACTAGAGTATTGTTTCTAATGAAGGAAATGTTGATGAAAGATGAAACAAATGAGTTTCATAAGTTTCAGCTCAACCTCCCACACCGATAAATGAGTTTCATAAGTGTCAGCTCAACCTCGCACACTGAAAGCGCAACTCCGACGACTATTTAGTGTCGTCGAATCTTTCAATATGTCCACGAAGTTTTGAATATGTATTCTCCTGGGTACTGTTCACAGCAGGTTTCGTGACATAAAACCTCCAAAATCAATCATGTCAATAATATGTACTAAACCACGCGGTTGCAGATCATTCAGTTTTACTGGAAGTGAATTTAAGAAATATTTGCGGATTATACAGTGCACTACCCACTGTTTTTGACGTAATCACCTTCAACGCTGCCCACACGAGCCTCCGGGCATTCAAAAGCAAAGCGTCGACACTTCAGTGCTCAAATCGTCGTTGTTAAGTTCAGAAAAGCTGGTGTAAGCCAAAAAATCGTCGGACGACCTCGCCGATGTCATTTTTTCTGGCAAGGGTGCCATATTCCTGATGGCTGGAAGCTCTGACGGCGTCGCATATGCTGCACGAAGCGTCTACCCGTGAATTTCGGTTTGAGCACGCCTTTCAGCCGATTATTTAAAATTTGCCGCTGCGCTTCTGAGCAAATCGAGCCACCCTTGCTGCTAGAGAACTATCAACACCATTCGAAAACATGGATATCTGAACGTGGGGAAAAACCTGCAGGAGTTGTCTTTAATGTGACTTTGAATGAGCCTGGTTGAGTGGGATATTCCTTCAGTTTCAGTCCGAGTGCGGCCGGTCGAACGTAGTAATGACGATCCTGAGACCGAATGATTCAGTCTGCGCAAATCTCTCGTGAATTTGAGTCTGTGCGAGTCCGGTGGTGCGCGTATATCTTTCATTCGTGAGTGTGAATGCGAATTAGCTGGACCGAGGAGATTACCGTTAAATCTGACTACGAGTGAGCTTTGAGCAAGGAGAGTGGGTCTGAGCGGCTCTAAGTTATTGAACTCGCCTTTTCGTAATGATGCAGCTGATCGCTTAGCTTTCTCTTCATTTCAGATTTCTAAACTGACTTGCCACGAGGAGAATCTTAGAGCATTGTTTTCTGAGGGTTCTGCGTCTTACGCGATTACATACGTAGTACAAAAGGTGGCTAGTATCCCAACGAATTTACTTCGTGCAAATAAACCTCTTGAAAACCAACTATTTTGTGTGGGTTAACGTAACCATAAATAAAAGGAGTAGGCAGCCATTGGCTCAAGCAGGCATGGCACTTAACAAGAATTTGATGGGCTGCAGGTAATATTATTCATGGGCAGAGCGAACGTGTCACTATACTTCCATCAGTGCACCTGAATGAAAAATTGTAAAGCTAACAAAAATGTGGTTCATCCCTCTGTAATAAAAATCGGTATAACAAGAAAGAGAATCCTGTCCGCGGTTTGATAAGCATAAGCATCTGGCGCGTGAGCAGCAACCTGGCGAATTGACGGGCGGTAGATGCGTTAGATGCTGTGCGCACGTGAACCTTTTGCATGTACTTACACATCAGCTGTAGTACCTCCACACTGCACAGGCATCCTCGACAGTTGCACACAAGCGAAAGCTCTTGAAAAACTGACATTTCTCTGTAGACACGGCATTGAACGCGCCAGCGCACTGCGCAAACCTGCTATAAACCAGGAGTGTCCGCAAACGGTGAAACCACAGAGAAAGCTCCTCTTCCCTGTGGTGAAATGTTGCAAACAAAACCTAACGGTTTGTCAGCGAACTATTTTGTTGACGCACACATCGCTGTGCGAAAGGCGCATCATTTGCTGGTCGGCGGCCGTCTTTGCGTTTCTGGAGCAGAGCGAGTCGCAACGGAACTGGCTACCATATGTGCCACACGAGACAAATTGTGTAGCGGCCGTGGCTGAAGCAACGAACTGGCAGGACAACCAGGACACCGAAGCCTGCACGGCGATAAAGGCGCCGAGACCACTGAAGCGCTAACTGCCGGCGCGTATTAATACAATTTAAGACTTAGCTTCATTGTTACTAGGTGGCGCTACCACCGCTGAGAACCAAGAGATCAGTGAAAGGGAGGCGATGCAAATTTAAGCGCAGTTTTGCTTGCTAAATACCTTTACTTTAACCACACATCAATTGGACGCAAACTTTTTTATTGCGAAATGGGCTTTCTCATAGTTTATGGTGTAATTCGAAGCGAATTGTAAACCGGTGCAGTAGAGACATAAGTGCCAGTTTCTTCCGCAGATTCGCAAGTCTGTCGGTGGTGAGGTGGTAGCGCTTCCAGCTCCTACCGTCGCGCCCTGGTTGGTTGTGGGTTCGGATCCCAGTAAGTTGCACTTTTTCTATCTTAAATGCTGTTTATTTTTCAGACATCTACTTCCGTTACGGACGTACATCACAGATTTCTTGGTAGATCTGAGCATAAAACACTTTCGTGTTAAAAAGTTTTTTTTTAGCGAAAAAGATGCGGGCCTCATCTTTTTCGAAGTGCATACCGCACTTGATAAATCATCGAAAGAGCAAAAAGTGTTGATAACATGGAGCGTACGTCCCCTTTGTCGACAAGCACTTTCTTGTGAGGACCACCTTACTTATCGTATCGGCATCTGTCTCAATGTTAAATACATGTTACGAGAAGACGTCGTGAACACAGCAACAGAAGGAAACATCTTAAGAATTTTCATTGAATAACTTTTAGTCCACTAAAATAGGCTTTCCGGAGTGCAAATACAAGTCCGAAATAACTGCGTTGGGGAATGTTACGAACGCGCTGGCAGGAAAATCCCTGAGGCAACAGAAAAACCCCTTTGCGCATACATGGCCCTGCTGGAAGCCACGAAAAGGCAACTGATGGAGGGGCTGCTGCATGTAATACCCAAAGTCGGCTAAGAAACGCGTTCGACCCAGGAAGCTTGCTTAAGACAACAATGGAAGAACGCGTACAGTTCGCCGCAACAAACGTGTCTAGGGAGCTTTTGGCCGGATTAGCTTCGGCGTCTCCCCACAAAGTGCTCTGGGACACAGGACAGTGTCCTAGCAGTAAAAATAGTTGACGTAATATGGTCGCCCTGTTTCCGATAGAATCGACAGAGAATACGGTGCTGCAGCTTGGCCACGCAAACGGCCTTTGCCACGTCTCTTGGAGATCTACGCAGTACCTATTTAGAGGTTTTTTCTAGATCAGTAATTTTATGAGAAGAAGACGAAGGCATTTTTTAAGATATCACCTAAATTATATTTCCCTCACAAACGGTATCACGTTCATGCCACGTAAAATACTAAGTTCTATATTCCGCATATACGACCTAGAAAGCTCTAAATTCGGCGAAATAGGTAATAAGATCATTGTTTATACGTAATTGTGCAAGTGAGGCAGATGCCTTCGAGTTATTTAGCTGAAGCAGGTGAATTGCGCTGTATCCAAATTGTCTGGATCTTATCAGGAGTATGGTGCGATTAGATAGTGCAGCATGCACGGTCCACCAACACAACACAATGACTGTGCTCAAGCATTTACTGATATCGAAACCTGAGGTTGTCGCAGTTATCACTGTGTGCTGTGAAATAAAGCAAGTATTTTTCTTGAGCTACTCTCAACCGTATTATTGTTGCCGAACGGTCCTGCACTCCTTAGGGTCACAAGGTTGCGTAAAAATTCGACCACTGCACTTGACTGCCGGCTTCGCTCCTACTCTTCATCTGCCGATTGCCATCTACTGCTCGTTTTACAGCGGATCTGTATGTGGATAACCTCAGGGATTTCGTGACGTCTGGGAGCAATAAATCCAGTTTTGATTCTACGAGATGGCGGATAGCTGTCGACGTGCTGTCGGGAAGAGCGCGGATGTGATTGTGGTTCGTGGTTCTGTTAAGGAAAGGACGCTAATTTCTGCAGCCCTTGTCGGGAGCACGACTAAGCGTCCGTGGGGGGTGAGCGAAAGGGAGTGAAAGAGATAGAAAGGAGAGAAAAGCCGTATTGGAGGGCTTCCGAAATTCTGACCACCTGAGGTTCTTCAAAGTGCACTGGCAATGTAGAGTACACTGGCCACCTCCATTTTCACCTCCATCGAAAATACGACCGCCGCGGCCGGGACACGGTCATCTGTCCAGGATAAGCAATTTTTAAGGTGTGTTGGTGACGAGAGAAGAAGATAACGTGCAGCGAATATGATTGATTCAGGTCGGTGCTTTTCATAAATTCGTACTTTTCACTGTTAATTTCATCCTGATAATTCGATTCTGATTTGTATTCCATAGCACCTCAGGCTTAACTATTTGAACTTCTGACATCTTGGCCAATCCCCCAGGGTGGGTATGTGCCAGATTTGAGGAAAACAACAACAACAACAACAACAACAACAACAACAACAAGAGGGACGCTGATAGGCGTAGCGCTGTTGCTGTACCATGGCGCTCGCAAGCTATGGGATCTTATAACGGTGATGTTGGACACAATAAAATGGTTTGAATGTTCACGGCATCTTCCGCAGCCTGGCCTTTACACTAAACTGGCGTCGGTCATGTAACGTCTGGGTCGTCTGCTGACCCTCACTTGTCATCCACCTTCGCAGAGTGGAATGGTTCGTCATTGATTTTCCTTTCTTTTCCCCTCACAATAGCTAAATATGTTAAAGTTCACAGCAGTGTGGTGATACAGCGCATCGCTTTGACACAGCGCGTACGCAGCTTATAGCGCAACTGATAGCACTCAGCTGATAGCGCAGAAAATATTCGGCATTGGCGATATATCGTCTGCAAACATTGTCATCACCTATTAGCCGCGCATGCAAATCAGCACTTGCGCCTACTACTTGCGCCTATAGTTGTCCAATACTTATGCGCGTCTTTAAAATCGCCGCGACGTAGCCATATGCGTGGGATTATGCGTGCGTGTATGTTTGTATGTGTGCGTGCTTGCATGTGCGTGCGGGGGTGTGTAACCCGGAGACGACACTGTCACGTGGTCGTCGCACTGAAAGACGCAGCACAAGTCACGGCATGATCAGTCTAACTGTTTATGCAGCGAACCTGAAGCTCCAAGTGAAGCAGAGCAAACGACACTGCAAGAATTTAGCGACTCGTACAGTCCTCGGTCGACAGTAAAAACTGACCAATGGGTCAGTTTTTACCGTCGTTTGGGTCAGTTATACAATGGGTCAGTTTTACAATGGGTGAAATGGGTGGGCTTTTATACACTCGTCACAACATCGCCTGGTATTTCACTGATATTCGAGAAGGCGCTCACGTATGCGAGTTGGGCATGCAAAACCCGTAGAAGGGTTACATCATTCTCGAAGGAGAGTGTAAGGTAAGCGCTGCGCGCGCCTGTGTGTCACAGGGAAGTGATAACGCCACCCACGTCAACAAAACAAGGCAAAGGCACGAGTCAATATGATGAATATAGTTGCAACTGAGCTTTGAGCTTTGAAAGTAATTGTAATAAATAAATAATAAATAGATATATAAACTATTGCGTGCTTCTTTGATGTTATGGTCAATCGCTCACATCAAAGCTCAACATATATATGCAGTAACGTAGCGCCCCTTGCACGCCTGTGAAATCTGAGCAAACAGTGGAGCTGGGCTAATGGTGACGAGTTCACTATAACTATAACTATCACTCTTAACACCATGTCCCGATGGGTTAAGTGCTGGGACAAGAGCAGTGGGTCGAGGAAAAGCATGCGTCCGCTTTTCCGTTGCGGGCAGCCTGATATTTTATATACTTATTTCTTCCCTTGCTAGCTTCTTTGTCTCTTCGTCACCTTGTATAATGTCATTCGCATAATGACTATGCAGCAGCAGTGATCAGCAGCAGCAGTGGTATCAGCAACGTCACCGCTGATACCTCAGCGCTCAGTAAAGATTCCCCTTGGTCACAAACAGTTCAGCTTTTCGTAAATGTTTAGAGTACATCGCTTCTTATACATGTGCACCCATCTTCCGACAGTGAAGCTTACTCTCTTTTGATCACCTCTTCCTTCTTTTTCTAAAACACATCGGCACTGCAAGGTTGTTTCGTTGCCTCCAAATGATTTCAGATAGAAAACAGGAACTCGGGTATGCACTAAACGAGTTTTACGAGCGTCGAAATGAATGCAGGGTATCTCTCCAAGCTCTTCAGGCATGGCACGCACCAAGCCGCAATTAATCGCCTGGTGCAAGCCTTCGCCGCTCTTCGTTACCGCACTCTGTACAACAAACCTAAAGTAGACGAGAGACAGAACTAGAAGATGCAGAAGCATTTGCATCGTGCGCGCATTTTCACGGGCTGTCGGACATGTCTTTGCTGACATGGAAGCAAGTACTGCCCTGAGCGCGTTCCAAACCGGTGGTATGGTGCACCGAGTTCTATAAAAACAGCAAAAATAGGGTAGGGTGGAGGGATCTTGGACCAAGAGAAGGTGTCGTGGTGTAAGTGCGCGTAACTGCAAAGCGGCCTGCCAGCAGAATAGTACAGCCGCTGCCGTTTTCCGCCAACGCTAATGTATTCTCGAACCGGAGCGCATAATTCGAGCTTAGCACCCCACTGAGGACTGCAAGGCACGCGCGCTGGTTTAGCGTTGCCACCGTCGGCCGTTCAGGCGTGAAACGACTAAGAGTGCCCCTGTTAGTTTTTGTAGGTTGGTTGTGCCCCAGTTTTTCCACCCTCCGAGCGCCCTTCCCATGTTCAGCAACGTTCTTTAAGGTTTTTTTTTTGTCGGCAGTCTAGAGTGTTTTTCGTTCGTTTTTGTTTCTTGTTTTCCGGTGCTGCGTCATGGATACTCTACAGCTCGGCTGGATGAGGATTTCCGCGATATCCGAACGAAGTCCCGCCTGGCCTTCGGCAAGTTTGGTTTCTGTGGATGGTCATTTGTGTGGCCGGTTGCAATTTTCTTGCGTATTTGTTGGTGCTTACCTATCACAACATCACATCGCAGCAGCAGAGAAGAATGAACTTGCTTTGGCATAAAAAATAGAACTGCACCGCAGTACAC
The DNA here is from genome assembly GCA_013339685.2 of Hyalomma asiaticum. Taxonomy (NCBI): domain Eukaryota; kingdom Metazoa; phylum Arthropoda; class Arachnida; order Ixodida; family Ixodidae; genus Hyalomma; species Hyalomma asiaticum. Next base: position 58,822,264 of record CM023491.1, read on the forward strand.
ACCGCAAAATAAAAGAGTGACGACGTAAGTTTTCTTTTTGTTTCAAAGAACAACCAGTTGGTACTGTACATTTTATTTATTTACATAACGAGTCGCGTTAAAATTGGGTCCTTGTATGACATCACTTGAACTTGCGCCTATTACGACGCCGAATGTGTATATAAATTGAAATAAAGCAATCGCGAACGTGCGTCTAGAAAACACGGGGTCTTGCAATTAATTTCACTTAATGCTTCAAACTTCAGTTGGCGTGACTGCTTAGCAGGTCCGGTGTGTGTACACGGATAGATCTGTTTATGTCTTCCCGAAGATGTACGAAGATGTACGTCATTTATTGATGTAACCCCCCCCCCCCCCGCTATAACGCCTTCGGGCGCTGCGGGGTATCTCATGAATAAAGAATAAATAAATAAAGAATAAATAAACTGTTCAGCGATTGTTGAAAATGCTTTACTAAGAACTTGTCGCTGAACGGGGTGTCAATTACCCACTCATGCAAAGTGTCACTAGTTGAGTAGCCGCACGCAAATTCAACCTATACGCTTCAAGTCAGAGCCCAATATTAAGAAGCGCACAAATAGGCAGCGGGGTATAACGCGTTTAACCTTAAAACCTGTCGCTTTTGTTGAACACAAAAAGGAAATAAAACGTATATAACTGGCAATGCTATTTGCCTATTTGAAACATTTGTAAGTGTTGTGCCTATATACCGGTAGTTTTACCCACAGAAATATGATCGTAGCACGGAATTTGGGAATGAATTTCAGGCAGCTAAACCTGAGTCACCTTTACTCGCCCCACGCTTCAGTGTTAGGTATAGCAGGCACTCAAGCCCGCTATGGAAGCAGTGTCTCGTGGTATAAGCTAAGAGCGAGGATTAAAGACTTCATGAGTCATGATGTATTATGGAATTTTTAAGGGTATTTCATATTTGAAATGTTTTCTAAACTTTCACTGTTTGAACTCACACCATCATCACGGAAACGTTCGAAAGGTATCGTTTAGGCGCGAGTACAGTATCTAAAACAGTATATGCTTTACAACAGTATGTGTCTAAAACACCATATATATGTGAAACGTACAAGAAAAAGAAACGACAAAAGAAAGCGTCATCACTTTTGCGCTGATCACTGTTCATCACGAACTACTGAACGCAAATGTTGCAGTGGTGGAAGGATCCACGGAAAGCACATCGCCGTACCTGTCACTTTATCTGCCTGCGCTGTGGTATTCTACAATGGAAAGCTCCCGTGATACAATATCTCTACTGAGGAGATATTGCTTTCAAAACTCGGAAAGTAGCTCTCTTTGCAAGGCCGTCAAATGTATAATGAGGGCAGTATATTCCTTCATAAACACATTTCTTTTATCGCATAACTATCAATATCGCTCTCCTTGAAATTTACAAGGGAAAAGGTTTCCTGAATCAGTGTAGAAGCGTCCAGCATTCCCTGCAATTTCTCGGAGTAAAATCTCGGGAACATTCTCACTTCAATGACCACGTGGACGTACTCAACTCCCTACATAAAAAAAGACAATATTATGAAGAATATCTCGGCATATACCACTGATGAATTCGCTTACTACATCAACAAGTTGCTAGAAACAATCGGAAATCAAAACAGGATACGGATATAAGCAGATTTAAAGATATTGTTACGAGAAAGACACAGAGGACGGCTATTTACAATGTATTTACAGGGAGGCTTTAACCAGGCAACAACAAAAATAGTGGACAGTCCGCGCATCAGCCAGTCCCGTCTCCGTCTTCTTCTCCATCGATGGTATGAGCCATACCCAGATACTATGGTCACTTCGTAGCAATATATATATATATATATATATATATATATATATATAACGATAGGCGAACATCAGGTTCTGTGGATTATCACGACAGGAAATAGTTATGACTGGAAATAAGACACCACAGTTTGTACAAAATTGTTTATATTGTAGATCAGGTGCTAAGAGCGGAGTCGATTCGCACTAGAGTAATTCACGCCCCGCCACGGTGGTCTAGTGGCCATCGCACCCAGCTACTAATCCGAAGGTCGCGGGATTGAATCACGGCCGCGGCGGCTGGATTTGGATGGAGGCGAAATGTTGGCTCCCGTGAAATGTGCGATGTAAGGGCACGGAAAAAAAGCCCAGGGTTGTCGAAATTTCCGAATCTCTCTACTGCGGCTTCTCTCAACCATGTCCTGGTTTTCGGACCTAATACCCCAGGGATCATAGGGGAACCCGCCGAAGAACGAGAACTTTGCTAGTGCGCATATGGCAGGGAGTCGCAAATATGACCTGCCATTTGCCGCTACATCTGCAACGAACGTTTACGGTCATTTCATATCGCAGAAGAAACATGTCGCAGAAACATCAAAAGAAGCAAATAAGCTCGATGAAACTTTCTATGGCCAGTGGAACAGGGTTCAAGAATACAATAGGCACAACACGTCAAGAAACACCAGGTGATAGAAAAGAGCTTCAACTCACAGCTAATTGCAATTCATGAGAAAAGTCGGCAGTTCAAAGGGCTCGCGACGTGGTCGAAAGGTTATGCCTTTTTGTCCAAACTTATGAGCAGCCCGCTTCGGGCTAGGAAACTAACGGGACTTAGTGGACCTCAAGGAGGTTTTGATCGATCCAACTAGCGATGCATGCTATGCATGGTAGTGGACAAAACCTGTCGAACAATATTATGTAACTAGAGAATATTTGCGCACTTATTGCAGAATTGCTTCGACCTTCACAGCTCGCATTTTAAAGTAAGAAGGGGTGAAGTGTTGAACAATAATTAACAAATCTAGACTAATTACCTTGTGAACGAGAACAACCAGGTGCTCAAAGCCAATCCAAAAAGGGAATTTATTTATACAAGTAATCAATGTCAGTTTCAATGCTTGCAGAAGGACCTCGTTGATAATTTCTGCAAGCCAATGAAATCCGGCTAATTTCAATCACGAACCGGAAAATGAAGAGCCACGGACATCCTTAGCCGCTACTTCCTCAAGCACATCGGTGTACGTGACAGTTCAACTTTCGTTTTCGAGCGATTATGAACAAGTGTCATTGTCAAGCAGCTGTTGCGGAAACGACGATCGACAGTAACGTAATCAGAGTCGTTATGACGCTGCAGTGTGATATTGACGCTTGGTGGCTCATCGCTGGTCAATGCGAAGGAGGAAGCCATATAAATGTTCGTCCAATACTTGAGTATGGTTGCGCTGCATGGGACCCCGACGCCTCTTGTCTTATTGATAAACTTGAGCGTATCCAGAATCCCGCAGCCAGGTTTGTCACTGGTAATTTCATCTATAAAAGCAGCATTTCATTAATTAAAGACAGCCTTGGTTGCAAAATCCTAGCTCAACGCTGCCTAACAATGAAATTAGAATTTCTTTTCCGAATTGACTCGGATCTCACAGGAATGAATAGAAACTTGTACATTTTCCCCCGTGACTATATTTATACCTGTTGTGATCATGCATGGAAGGTTCTGGAAATTCGCTGCCGCACGAATATGTTTCAATGTTCTTTGTTTCCCCACACCTCCGTGCGCTGTAACAAACTTCCTAAGGATATACTAATTGTAAAACATTATCCCAGTTACAATCACTTTTACATTCTAATCTCCCGTGAGATATAGACTACCTGTATGCTTGCTTTTTGCTGATACCTTTTTTGTTTTGTTTCCTTTCTTGAAGAAATTGTGGCGGCATTCAAGATGATTGCTTCGCATGTATGTGTTACCACTTTTCCATGCTGCACCCACCGCATTGTAACTAGCTCATATGTTTATCTTTGTATGTAAATTTACATATACCTTGCTATGTAACTTCTTTTTCCTGAATTTACCCCTGCAATAATGCCCTCGTGGCGCTGCAGGTACTTGTATAAATAAATAAATAAATAAATAAATAAATAAATGCCCTATCGCAGGTCGCGACGTTTTTGCTCTTTGGCCAAAAAGCTTGATTTTGCTGACTTAGATTAGCCAGTTTTCATAAATTATCAAACATTCAAAATGATACGGATGCTCTGTATTGATAGCGTTCATTCTACCACTAGGTTTGAGCTCCTGGTAGCTACCGTTTAAATGCTAACTTTTTAATTTCGTTAACTGCTACTGAACGTTTCACCACCACCTATTTTGAAGTGCGTACAACCATGGCCAAAGTAGATGTGCAGATTGTACGTAGAGACCAGCTTTTTTTATATTTATAGGATATCTGAACAAATTTCCTGAGGCACCCTGATTACCTAGCCAAACACGCCCTGCATGACACCCCGTGCCCAGTCATTGTATGTCAGTCTCACCCAAGTCACGTTATGGTAGAGAAAGCGCATAAAAATTCATATTCGGCTCATCGCAGTACTTCTGACGTTTCACCAACACAATTTACTTTTTCACATGTTATATTTTATTTATTTATTTCAAAGTACCTTACAGGCCCCATTGGAGGCATTGGGTAAGGGGGGTATTACACAATGTATACGTATATAAACATACCAATCATAAAAACAATAACAAAAGAAACAAATGCAAAACAAAACACGTGTTAACTGTCAAGTGCTTCTAGCAGTTATGGTTCTATTGATTCCTCGCTCCTACTGAACAGTTCGATGTTGTCACGTCCGACGCCCTTTCTGGCCACCTGGCTTTTATTGTTGGTCGGTTCCTCCTTTTCTCTTTTTGTAGAGATACACAAACTCTATATGAAGCTTACCGCTAAGCAACGCGCTATAGAATCGACGACAGGCGTATGTAGGCTATGAAGATACCTGGAAGACTGCAGAATGATTCAGTGAACGAACACAGCCGTCCGGTATTCTAGTTGATAATTTTTTAAAAATGGTCCAGGGCAAGTAATAGACCTGGTAGGACAGATAAGCGTTGGTGATCTTGGACGGTTGAATGAATACCAAGACGTAGCTCGCGCAGACAGGGACGGTGCAGATTTCCACGAGCAACTACATAATAAGATTCAAATTCAGACATCAGTTGGATCAATTTCGTGCGACAACATGTAATCTGGAGATTACCAGAGGTTGCTTTTAGCCTGTATAAGCAATATGATGATAACGGTTATCATGGCTCAATAGATCTGTGCCAGCTGCAAGGGTTGCAGCGCTATGAAGCTGGGTTTACTTATTGTTCGATGACGCCGAGCAGTGAAAACAAGAGCTGGAGTTGATGCGACTGCTTGATGGTGACATTTGGTCAAGCCGTCCTAACATTCAGCATTCGAGATGTTTATGACTGTGACCATGGGAGCAGCTGTGAGTTACACGTCTATGCAGTATAAGTCATCTTCTACGGCACTGTGACCATGGCGCAGGCGCTAATGCACACATGACATCGGTACGCTCAGAAGATATATTTAAAAGAATAAAAAAAAATCAGCATATTCACGGGGTGAATGATGATGAGTGGGGCGAAGCTCCGGAAGGAATCATCGGTAAACCGTGAAACCCTTCCGTGCAATTCGCCCCACAATTAAAAGTGAAACACTTGAGTAAATGTCATCAAACTATTATAACATCTCGCATCTTTCACCATCAACTACAAGTACCGCCATCTAGTTTTATAACATCTCGCGCATGCTACGAATCCTCACGGTTCAACTATGCACAATGCACAAGTGAAATCTCCCACCGGCACTTCATTGCAAGTCAAGATGCAGTGCCTATATATATATATATATATATATATATATATATATATATATATATATATATATATATATATAACGCGAGCAGTCGGTATTTCTCAATCAAGAAACTCGCTAGGAGACGCTGCCTGCGCCAACGTTGTCTCTCGCCCTCGGCGCGTGCGTGCCTCCCGGCAGGCACGCGCCGGTGGCTACCTGCTACTACTACTACTACATACATCGGGGACGCACGACCCACGCCTTAAGGAGCTTCGCCCCTAAAACAGGTCATAGCCGTCACCTTTGCTATAAGCTTATTTGGAAATAATAAAGAACGTTGCAGTGATTCACATCCGTTGCAAGCTTTTCACGGTGGTAAAAAACGCGTGAGGCAAAACTTATGAGTGGCCACAGGTGGCGAATTCTTCTTCTGCCCCCTGGATTAACTCTCTGCTGACTGCATATGACACCACCTCGGAAGAGTGTACGATGGAGAGTTATTGAACGAGCCGTCAGGAGAAAAGTGTTCGGTGAGTGTGAAGGATATCAAAAGGCCCTTGTACTATATGCGGGACTACGTTCATTCAAGCGCCTGCGCAACTATCAAGTTTGCTCAATTCCTCAGCGCGTCTTACATTTTCTGAAACTAGAAAATTGCGAATAGCTCTTAAAGTGGCGATGATCTGTATTCGTTTTATGAACAGCATGAGAGCTAGCGTGAGTGTATGTTATGGAGCTGTTATATATCGCACTAGGTAAATCCTAAATAACGAATGTTTTGTTTTGAAAATTAGTGTCACATAAGATACCACTCCGCGAACACAGCCCTACCGTGCAGTGGAACAAGCTTTCTTTAGAAGAAGCAAAGCGGCGCTTATGTACACGTGTTCCCACAATCGCTCAGTCAAATTCTAAAGATCTTCGGTCAGATGTTCTTTTGGCGCAAACGCACATCACCTGCAGTTTTCTGGCTGGTTGCACACGCTGATATTTTGCATGACCTTTTCCCTTGCTTCCAAGAGAGGAAAAAAAAGGAAAAGAACCATCTCGTTACTTTTTCAGGACTGACTACTTTGCACGAAATACTTGAGTACTGTGTGCACTGCGTGGCGTGAAGACAATATGCGCTGACTTTCCACTGGGCCTGATGCGCGGCACAATACCGTGATTGCGGAAACTGCGTTCGCAAGAGAACGCACCCATTACGCCGCCGATAAACACGATAAACGGCACCTAGCACAATTATATATCAGATATTACCATAGTTAAAGGGATCCGTTCCTAATCATGGCCATGCACTGTATTCCGGCAGGGTACAAATAGTAGTCGTATTTGAGGTGCATGTGAAAATGGAAGCTGTGTACAGGTGAATCCAAAATTCAGTCATGTGCCGACAATGGCTAAGGAGTAGCCTAAGAAGTAAAAGCAGTAATTATTAAAAGCTCTTCGCAACACTAAATTTGCTTTTCAAAATGTGTCATATTTTCACTTGCAAAGATGCACACAAGACCCTGTGGTGCCTGCAATTCGCCTCACATTTGCACCCGGCGCCATGTTAGATATTATCGCTTAACCAACACTACAGCCGTTGGTTTCGCTGGGTAAACACAACCCGTCACCAGCTGTACTGGCACTCCACGGGCCAAAATAAATAGTAGAAGGCAGGCAGTGACAATAGTGCACCGTCAGCATTTTGCTTTCCTTCGCAGACTGGCGCGCCATTTTCTGAACGTGCCCAGCCTTCCCGATTCTCCTTACTCTTGCTTCTCTTCCTCAGGACCAGAGCTGTTGCAGACGTTCGCACTTTACTATTGATTAGTTTTTCTTGCTTCTTTTGACCTTTCGCGATCGCACCGTAGCCACACGGTGTACATTGCGGTGATGGTGGGGAAAGGATCCCCTGTTGGAGCGCAGCTTCTCGCTTCCCCACTTTTATCTTCAGAATTTTTTAACCATTCCCAATGTAGTGGTTACATGACAAAAAAAGAGAAAAAGAACGATTTATCACCTTTTTTCAGCGTAAACAGACGTTTTACATCACGATACACCTGTGTTCTCGGACGACGTGACGATCTGGCAATTGGGACATGACCCAACCTTCTTATGCCGAGACGCCTAATAGTGGCATTGCCCCTGCAGTAGAATTTTTCTTTAATCAAAGAGAGCGCGGATTTGCGGGTAGTGCAGTCCTAAAAGTGATTTCTCGCCATTTAGCGTCACGTTTTATTGTGACACTGATGTCAGTGGTGGAAGCGAAGGACACCCTGAGGAGTTGTCTGTTAGCCCATGACACTCAGGGTGAAAGCGTAGATTGACGATGGTCCCTATCCGGCAGGTGAGAAATTATCCGCGATGAGCAACTGAATGTTCCAGCTGAGAACAAGAAATATATTTTCCCTCTGCATGTTCGTAGAACTTGCATAAGGACGCTAGCCAAACGGCGCGGTGTATTTCTGAGTGAGTACGCCGTATTACTGCGGTAATGTTCATAGGAAGAGTGCTGGCGAAAACTGTTAGTCGCCGTTAGAAGTCGTGTCGTATTTAGAGTTTTGATTCATACAGGATGTAAGAACGCTAAAGTAACACCACTCTTTCGGTGTGGCGTACTTTGGAAGAGCAAGCGACAGCATGCACTTTCTACCTTCGAGTGCAGAGCGAAAAGGGAGATAGTGAGTGCTCCTGAGAATCCGAGGTGAATGGTTGAAGTGATTGAGACACTTTTCTTTGTTTAGCGCTGATAAAATGGGGTATATTAAGCGTGTACGTAAACAGCTATACGCAAAGCGCCTTGCGTAGTTGATAACGGAGTGTAAACAGCATGCGCAAGTATGGCCGACCGCCCGAAGCGTATGCTGTGCTCTAGGAATACTTCAAGTAGTCGTGGTGCGTTCTGTAGCCGGTAAGTTCTCAACTAAAGGTTGTATTTCCGTGAGCTTTGCATCACACAGCTTTGGCAGGAAAATATGTGTGATTGTTCGACATCCTTTCTGACAGCCGCGCTAAACTTGCCGACGTTGTAGGCTCAGCGAGTGGGCACAGATTCGGAGGGCACAGATTACGGGTGGGTGCGATTGTTTAGGTTATCGGCTATAGCTGTTGCCACTGAACAGCGGCGAACGACCGTTATATTTTTTCCGGTATTATACTACGCCTTTGCGTGTAGCGAAACACCGGATGCGCAAGAACTTCCTGAGCTCTCCCTGCTACTGCAGCGCCGTGTTTTCTGGAGCTGAAGAGCCAGGTTATGTTTCAGAAGATAAGTGCGTTTCAGTCATGGTGCCTTCAGGCCTTTGTTTGGTGCTACAGAGGTCTACAAACGCGGCTCGCGAGAGTCATCTTGCAGGTTACCTGACGTTCCTGCAAAGCTTGAATCTCCTAATGGCTCCAATAGTAAGCTAGCGCAAACCAACGTCGTCACTCAGTTTTCCATATTCAACGACATTAGCGAACATACCTCAAGGGAACCACGATTTATTTAACGTTAGCTTGTCTTGACCATGGTAGCAATGTGCGCGAAAAAATCAGGTTATGGAGCCCACTAGCCCCTAGAGACCATCCGCCTGCTCTGAAAAAGCAAGGAGGATAGGATGAGGTTCCTTCGCAGCATGAGTGAGGGTTCGATTACCCCGCGCATAGGCGCCTAGGCGCCGGCCACTGTTCTTAAAATGTCGCGCATTCTCTCAATAGGTGGACGCTGTGCGAGATCGTATTCTGTTGCTGCGAACACTGCTTCAAGTAAAGACACGCGAGCCAGGCGCACACACACACAAACACACACACACACACACACACACAAACACACACAAACACACACACACACACACACACACACAATGCAGACTAGCAACGGAAGTTGTATTTGGAGGTACCCAGGCACATAAACATGATACGGTACAAAGAAACACGTGACAAAATGTTTTTTATCTTTCATGTGGTGGTCTGTATCTATACCATATTGTTTCTATATCTGAGCCCCTGCCGATAAGCTAAAGCTTATCGGCAGGTGCTCAGACCACTAGCACCTTATATATAAGTTTCTAGTGATCGCTCGTGTGTGTTAGCCCTTGCATGTCCCCGCTTATTTCACGCAGTTTTCGTCGCGCACTTTCCTAAATAAGCCTTGAAATATTAAGCACACTCCACTTATTGCTAAGAAAATAATTTAGTCGGACACAAAATAATACGTTCTGCAACTTCTTTATTGACACTTAGAACCCAAATTAAGCTCAAAAGAGGTATGCATAAATTATTAATAATTACTAGTTCACGGCACTCACTTAGAAAATGGCCTGTGATGGCCGAGATGACAGCGAACGATACAATGACAGCCGCACTCTCGCAACGTGCATTTGGATATTAAGGGCAAAGCACCTTAGGAACGAGCCTTGCTCCTTCACATGTGCTTAGTCGCTATCGCTGGTTCGGGAGGAGTCCGCTAGAGGCGCTGAGGTGCACAGATGCCCGAGAGCCAACAGCGCGCGTTGACCACGGAAACAGTCTTTCTGCGATGATGATCGTGGTTCGTTTTAGGAAAGGGCGCTAACTTATGCAGCCCATGTAGGGAGCACGGCTAAGCGAACAACGCACAGTACGCAGGCCTCTAGCATTTTCGCCTCCATCGAAAATGCGACCGCCGCGGCCGGGATCGAACCAGCGTTTTTTGGGCGGCAGCAGAGCACCGTAACAACTACACCCCCCCGGCGGACGTTTTCCTGCGATGAGCGCTTCACTAGCTCGCAAGGAACGGGAACGCGCCCTCGCGCGAAAGATACAACGCTGACGCAGGCACCGTCCGCTAGCTTGCTTCTTGATTGAAAAAACCGACTGGTGGCGCTGCACAACAGTTCACCGGCCATCCCATATATATATATATATATATATATATATATATATATGCACTGGATCTTGACGTGCAATGCAGTGCCAGTGGGAGATTTCTCTTGCGCATAGTTGAACCATAAGCATTCGCAGCGTGAGAGTTAACTAAATGTAATCCAGAACTCGGCACGATCTACGACGTGGGAGCGCAGGAATCTCATAAAGACCAGGAGCATAAATGACAACGCGTGTGTTAATACACACACCCATTGTCACTCATTTACATGCATGAGTGGGCAATGTAACGGGGATTTACGGTAACACCGAACGATCCCGTGCGCTTCACCCACTCGTGACGGTTCACTTCGTGGATATGCGTGAATATTTTGTTTCTTATGCTTAGCGCAAGTGAATAGAAACACCCTGTATATGCTGCAAAATTTCGATATTATGTAGAGATACATGAGTGAGATTAAGGCTTAAAATAGCTTTGTCATTATGGCTATGGATCAGTTCCAAAACCTTGCTCACATGTAAAGAACTTTTATAAAAAGCTTCTATGACAGTGGCGGGAACATTACGAGACGTTTATGCGTTATATCCTATCAAGGTTCGAGATGTACATTCCAATCATCTACGCCCATGCTGCTCCATGGATTATAGATGGCGCCCGCATGTGGGAACCTCATAAGCGTTCACAAAGAAGCTAACTTAAATCTGGAACTTTCAGCGTCAGGTTGTCCGTTAATATTAAGGTGTACCGAGCGTAATAAAACGATGTGGTTTTCATTGCATTGTCTACTCGATATATCGCCGTCGCCAGCGGTGTCGTTTGATGCTATTAAATACTGGTGTCACACGTACGTTTCGAAGGCCTCCGAACCGATAGTCCATCGATTCAAAGGTCAAGTTTGAGCTGCTACACGGACGGTTTCGATGGCCGTCGAGTCGATAGTCTATCGAGTCAACGGAGCTCCCTAGAACTCCTTCGACACTTCGAAGGCCGTTGAGTGACGGAAGCGGGAAGGGTGCAAATTCCGCGACTTGGCGCACCGGGAGCTCCCGCACGCGTAAGTTTCGGAAGGTATGGACATATTAATGTCGTTGTATCAGTAAGTAGAATCATACACCGACGAAAAGTATTGGAAACGTGCCGAGAGGCCAACGTTCTCAGTTTGTAGCATTAGTTCTATAAAGAACACGCCGTGACTGCCAGAAAAAACAAATGCCGTGCAGCTGGTGGGAAACAGCGCGCGTCGCGCAATTGGTGTCTACAAGTGAAACCAATTTTTGAGGCTCACGCTAGGGACTTAGGCTTAGCCGTTTCAAAACTGGCACGTTTTCAAAATAATGACCGCAAAACGTCGCACAAACTTTGTCCCTTTTGGTACTTGAGATTAAGAGAAGGCTGAATTTAAAGTTTGTTTCTTGCCGTCGGTGCGAATAGCAAGCAACTAGTGCGAATTAGAGTTGAAGCGGGTGCTTTGGTTGCCGCCATGTTGTTGTGAAATCACTCGGCCACTCAACGGCCGTTCAAAACTGCCGTGTAGCAGCGCCAGAACCTATTTTGAATCGATAGAGTTGTGGGCTTTTCGAGGGTCATCGACTCGAAGCCCTTCCAATGTGCCCGTGCGACGCAGGTATAACAGTAAGGTAGGTCAACACTGAGTGGCGTTCTCGGTGACCTTCGAGGACGTCTAATAACTTATTCCTGAAGGCGCAGAGCTCTACATGTAAAAAAAAAAAAACTATTGAGCAAATATTCAACGATCGCGCCCTGAGCGACTGCACGAAAAGGTTTGCGCTTCTCTTTTATGTAATGCGAAATCCTTAAACGTCTGGAAAGACCGAACGTAACCGTCTGGCGCCGACAACTCACACAATATGAAAATTCAGATGCGTGTCTCCTTCATTTCGAATGTATTGAAATTGAGATGCTAGGTCGAGAATGTATGATCAAGATATGTGATAGGTTATGGCACCAATAAAATGTTATATCTTTTATTTACTCAAACTAAGGAAAGATATTCGACAGATCCCACGCACCGCGAGAATTCATGTCATGGGATACAGTCAGCAATGGGGTTGCCGGCGCCGAATTCCTTGGCACTCAGCCAAGTGTTATCAGCATTATCGACGTCATAGTGTCAATTTAGTGCTGTGCGTAGTATGGGCTTACGAGGCCGCGGGGTAGCGCTGTGGGCAGAGCCGTTTGTTTTGGCGAAGATAAACGCATGGTACGGTGCAGCGATTTCGATGTCTATTTCTTTTGGCTATTCCTACGGGATCAATGAAAGCTGGTCAATAACCCGCTAAGTGACAATAAAACCTACATATTGTGTATCTAATTGCCATATGAGCGCTGGAAAAAGCACTATACCGGCGAGGGAATATAGCGTGCCATGGACGAACGATAGCATTCTCGAATGGTAGCAAGTACGGCCCGGTTCGATTCCTACCGCATACCGCATTGTAGGTTGCGTTCGGTTATTAGAAGACGTCTCTCCGCGAGTATCTAGTTATTGTACGTACGTTTCAATCACCACATAGTATAAGAGGTGTCAGGAATGTGATTCCCGCGAAGTGTGCACTAGTCAAATTTCAAGTCTCGTTGT
>CM023491.1:58835447-58858056 GCA_013339685.2 Hyalomma asiaticum
GTGCCAATAAAAAACACGCGGTCATCCACTTACAAGAGCTTTAAGGAGAACGTCCCTTCACCAAATTATTCCGCATAAATCCTGCAACTGGGGGAATTGCAGTTATATATACCTTGGGCACCCCGTTTTCTCGTGTCAGAAAAACTAACCCCGTTCTCTGCTTTCCATTTAAGAAACGATATTTTACTGGCATTTAATCTATATACTACTTTGGTATTTAATTGTTTTAACATCTGACGTAACACTGCTGCACAGAGGCTTATTAAATCGGCGTATACCTTAAATCCCGGAAGAAAAGATATCTTAGTAATGAGCTGGTATCATTTCCACAAGCCTGTAATGCAGCGCCGCGTCACAGAAAGTTAGAAACACTGCACTTCATTTATTTCTCTTCCTTGAAAACTTTGTGTCAAACACTTTCATAATATCCGCAGAGGGATACGCATCTTTTGAAGGTAAATATGAACTACAGAAAACAACTTCTGACGAAGACATCAACTCTACAAATCGAATTGCAAGACATCTGCAGGACGAAGTTCCCTGGGCTAAAGATCTGTACCTCATCCATTACCAAGACTCCTGCGTCGCTCGACTCGTTCCTGTTACTGAGCGTGTGCATATTACTGATCGTCGTGCACTCAGTCCGCCTCTTCTCATGTTTTCCCAGGGTAATCATGTCGTTACTCCGCACATAACACGACCCCCACAGCTCCACGCATTACTCGTGCTCGCCACTTGTACGTAAAGTTGCCCCTCGAAGTGCCGAAGTGCGGAGCCGTGTTGCGCCGTCTTCTTACGGCATCGTCTTAATGACTGCGGCATAGACGGCATCCTTTGATCGCGTAATTCGTGCACTTCACCTTGCAACACTGCGCGCTAAGGGCTCCGTCTCGAGCTGTCGTCCGTGTTGCCACAGCAGCGAGCCGCCGATTAAGGGTGCTTGGAAGAACACGATCCATAAAAAAAAAAAAAAAGAAAATGCGCAGGTGAATTTGATATATCTACGCGGAATCGTTCTTTTCTCGGAGACCGCCTCTTGATGTTCCTTGTGAGAGGCGTTATCACACAACTAGTATGGTCCCTTGCACGCTCCTTCTAGCGGGATTCGAGCTGTTATAACATCTTTGCATGAGCTATGTTAGACTACCTAACAGATTAAACTCGAACATCAGAGATAATTCAAAAATGTGCCATGGTGCAAGTACAAGAGGCGGTGCACTTTATTCGTGATCATTTCAATCGAAGACCGAAGATTACGCTCTTCGCTGCTGTTATAAAAAGGCACGTTCCTTGCTCGGCGCAAGTTTTTCCAATAAGAGTTTGCCCCCTCGCGGCTCGGATTCTACTATTGTGAGCAAAATGAAAGGGAACACGGGAACGTGCGGCAAACAACCTCGAAATCGACTCGGAGCGATACGGGGATGGTGCTGCCAAAAATCAAGTGGAAAGGAGGGCACTTTTCCACCAACTGTCCGCACCCCCACCACGCTGGCGTTGATACAAAGCAGCAACTTACGTCATTTCATTGATAACACGGTATCATCCGATATTCGATAAGACGCGCTAATAATCGCAAAAGGGAAGGGAATCAAGGGCTCGCTTTTATTTGTTAGAAACGAGTTAATGAAAAAAGAAACATTGAAGCCTAGGAAAGCATAGGGCAAGTTACTCCATTTCGTAATTATGATGCTGCAATTTTGGGGTAAGTAGAAAGGAATTAAAGTGGACGAAAAGACAAACCTGCCTTCGGTGGGAACCGAACCCACGACCTTCGGATATCGCCTCCGATGCTCTACCCACTGAGCTACGAAGGCGGTCATCCCTCCGTCCACTTTATTGGGTATTTATGTATATGGAATCCTGGGAGTGTTAGGCTTGTTTCTAACAAATAAAAGCGAGCCCTTGACCACCTTCCCTTTCGTTATTTAATAGCTTGGGTCTCGTTGCGGCAGACTTGGTGCCTTAGGTAGCATATGAGGGTTTATTGGGCAGCAGCCACCTCGACATAAGATCACGTTCTACGTGACGCCTCCTGGCAGTTAGAGTGTGCTACACTCGTCGCTATGGCTACGAGGGGCGCTGCCTAACACTCCCAGGATTCCATATACATAAGTACCCAATAAAGGGGACGAGGGACGACCGCCTTCGTAGCTCAGCGGTAGATCATCAGACGCGTTATCCGAAGGTCGTGGGTTCGGTTCCCACCGAAGGCAGGTTTGTCTTTTCGTCCACTTTAATTCCTTTCTACTTACCCCAAAATTACAATATAATTACGAATTGGAATAACTTCCTCTATGCTTTCCTAGGCTTCAATGTTTGTTGTTTCATGAACTTGTTTCTAACAAATAAAAGCGAGCCCTTGACCCCCTACCATTTCGTTATCTAATAATCGCAGTGGCATGAAGCCATTCGTTTCCTTTTCTTTCATTGATTCCTTTTTTTTCCTTCACACAAGCGCTTCGTGCATGTGTATTACTGCTCCCTCCTCCCCCTCAGTTCCCTTCCCACCTCTTCCTATACAATATTCGCCATTGTGTAGTAGTGGGGTGAGAGCACAAGCACAATAGAAGAAAGATGTGCTGGCTCAGTGCATGGAAGCGCACGTGCACTCATTTCATGATGACGAAATGAGCGCGCAGGCAAAATATTGCTTGAGGCTATTGTTCAATATACTCCAGAGCCAAATAAATATTGGCCAAGAAGCATACATACAGCTACCTGCTAAACGAAGCTCGGGAACTAACCATAATTGGCCAATCGAAGCGAGCAGCACTCACACTGATATGTTCAGGTACTCCTTCTTTCCCATTGTAATTGAAATGTAGAATGTATTGCCAACGTATATTGTGCAACAGGATCATTTGTGTCAATTCGAAGTGGCGTTGGGTGAATATCAGTGCTAGTGTACAACTTGAACTTGATGCAATCGGAAATCGTGAATGCTGTTCTCTTTTTTTATGTTATCCTCTCTGTGGGGTTTAACGTCCCAGAACCAGCTCTGATTATGAGAGACGCCGTAGTGGAGGTCTCCGGAAATTTCGACCACCAGGGGTTCTTTAACATGCACTAACATCGCACAAGCACACGGGACTCAACATTTCGCCTCCATCGAAATGCAGCCGCCGCGGCCGGGATCCGATCCCGCAACCCTCGTATCAGCAGCCGAGTACCATGCCAGTAGACCACCATGGCGGGGTCCTCTCTGTAAGACCATCGCAAGAGGGTTAACAGTATTGGTAAATAAAATAAATACAAAAATAAATAAATCATCATTTCATGCAGGTTTCTGATGGCTTTACGGAGCTCTTATTCCGTTTAGCGGTCAAAAGAAAAAAAAAACTCTGTGTGGCCTAGATCTTGATCTTGAACGGTGTAGCTCCAAGTTGAGCGCCCTGAAGCGTAAAAGGACTATGCAGTTACTGAGGTGACACCGACAGGACGGCTCTACGCGACGTGTTACGTGTGTCACGTTGTCAGTAACGTTTTTGTTTTACGCTACGTAGAAACACGTCTTGACATCCGGCATCATGCTGCACCTCTTAGGCATGAATGGATCACCCACCTTAAGAGCCCCGACAGGGCCCTTCAACACCAGGCCGTCCAGAAGGCCCAAAAGGTGGCTGGCGAGCTCAGACTCCCAGTCCCCACATGGGTGGAGCCACCGGGCCGGCCCCCGTAATGGGTACCCGTGCCCCTTCAGGACCTTTAATAAAGTTAATTCTCTCTCTCTCTTAGGCATGAGTTCGGAAGCAGCTTGTTTCTTTCTCACCTAAAGGCCCCCTGCCTGGCCGGGATACTTCACTGGAACCTTCTTTCTGTAACACCACTCAAACAAGGTGTGTCATGGAATCACCAAATATCAAGTGGAAAAAAGGAATATGGTCTACGCGTGGAACTTTTGCTTTTCTTGCAGAGAGCACTGTTTTCTGGTGATAGTACATGGCAACATGATATTTCTTGCTGAGCACCTGTGATTCACCTACGAATGGGAATTACGGAACTGTAACAAGGAAGTGCTTCTGAAATTGAAAAGTGCACAAAACATTTGAATCGAATGACTTAGACAAGATATCAAAACATCAATTTAGCGAAAAGAAAGTCACGTAAGCATCAGGGCAATTACTGACATTTAATAAAGTTGGCTAACTACTGCTCTCATTGGGATATGTGCATATGGACAGCGACTTGGAAAGGAAAGAAAGAAAAGAACGAAAGAATAAGAAAGAAAGAAAGAAAGAAAGAAAGAAAGAAAGAAAGAAAGAAAGAAAGAAAGAAAGAAGGAAAGGAAATCACGTGTTGCTTATGCCCGCAGTGGATATGTGATACCGAGCCATGCCTCCTCAAGTTATCCTCATGCCACACCACTCAACCGAAATTCGTCCTCACACGGTCAAATGTGCACCATACGCTACGGGATAGATCCGTTTAAGACGTTTAAATAAACGTTACGGCTCGCCTTTCCATTTTACTTGAATTATTTCGTTTGTCCTGATCACTGAATAATATCCAAACGTCAGCACAATTCTTAAGACAATATGGTTCACAAAAATACACAAAATACACAATTCTCAGAGCCGGTATGAAATATTCAGCGCAGCAGTTAGAAAGGGAGAGTAGAGTTAAACGCACAGCCCGTGTACTCTGCGATGTGAGTGCCCGTTAAAAAACCCCACGTGGTCGAAATTTCCGGAGACCTCCGCTACGGCGTCTCTCATAATCATAGCTGGTTTTAGGACGTTAAACCCCACGAATCAATCAGAATTAAATACACAGGATGTACTGTTCTGTGTGTTTAACTGTACTGTCCATATCTAACAGTTAGCGCTGAATATTTCATGCAACATGTTTGACCGACTAGCCCCGCAACGTGTTTTTTCAGTGCCGGTGCGTTAGCTGGGTCTTTTTCGTTTACCATGCCCTAGGGCTTCTCTGCTATGTGTGAACAATTAGTCAGGCAGGCCTTCTTAAGCAAGGAACGTTTCGTGTTATGTCGCTAGAGCTACTTCTTTAATTTTCAGGAACACTATTAATGATATTGAAGTTCACTAGATGAAGCGTATTGCCCATTCTCTCATGTAGTACACTCCATAAGTGCGCAACTATGCAAGGCGAAACAGCAGCCGCGACAGTGATCTCTACATTATCCCTGCGCCTGAAGACACAGATGCCACTAGGTTGCACAGAGAAGCTACGAGTGTGCCGATGGAAACCCACAGGGAAAACATTAGAAGCAGCAGGGAAGGCACGGCTTAACGGAGCTGTCGTCGCAGCCAGATCACGTGATTAGGTGGATCATCGAGCACGCACGCCAGCGCGCCCGCCTTGCGTGCCGTGCTTCTCAGAGGAGTACGCTCGGTGGTGCATTGTCCGGCATTAGCCATGATGCATGCTGGCGGGCCTGAGGCAAGGGCTTATCATGAAGTCAGCGAGGAAGGAGAAGAACGAGGACAGGAGTAGGGAGGGAAACAAGGAAAAGAGGATTAGGGACCAAGGAGGCCATGAATAATGCCTGGCCCGTCCGTGTCTGCATGCCTGGAGGCAAGTATGCGCTTGTTGGGAGGCGGGCAATAGAAGACTGTGCCACTGGTGCGAGCAAGTCGAAAGAACATCGAAAAAGAGTAATGGTAGCAGTCTACCAGAAACGCACTTTGGTGCAGACAAAATGGAACACCTTGTAGCCCTGAGCAGTCGTGGAAGTAGGGAAGTAAATGAGGTTCGAAAGATCCGTCACAGAATGTTAGCGCCTACTGTACTATGAGAAAGGCTACACAGATCCAGTAGCTTGGATTCTCCTCGGCCATCGTGCGCACAAAGTACGGAATAATACGTGGTGAATAAAGCAGTGTCACTGGAAGAAAAATTTTCAGCAGTAGTGCCTTGGCGAGGTCCTCTTGATACGGGATAAAGGCTATCCGCTATAATATATAAATCTAGCTTTGACATGTACTTAGGACTCTTTGAGCGGAAGTCGGATGTCGAACTTGTGTCTTCAGCTCTTCACAAACTAGGTAGCGTATGCGTCACTGATCCTTTTCATAAGAACCGCCAAGAACGCGTCAGGGAGCACCAAAACCCTCCTGTTCCCAGAGCACTAATTTTTTATCGCTCTCCGTTCTCATACAGTAAAGTTTACAGAGGCTAGACTAAATGATTCATAAACGATTAAGATTAAAAGACTAAAAGATTAAGAGAACATAAGAAGAAATTGAACTGTTATCGAATTCGCCATATATCAGTACACTGCGAAGGTTCCGCATGTAAACCACAGTTTAGAGAATGTGTAGTCATGTTTATGCAAGCAGATAAATACACGTGGGAGATTGTTGAAGCTAACCTGATCGCAAAAGAAGGATGTAACTGCGTAAGCGCCCCATCGATTGCTCTGAATGTAAACGTAATTAAGTATATGGCTGAAACTGGGATGCAAGGATGATGGTCGTGGCACTTTCCTCGTTATGATGGTAAAAATGCGAGGGTCTTACTAAATAAATATCAGTTGAAAGTTAACGCATGTCCTGTCGGCAATCTTGTCTCCGTATCTTCGGCGCTATGGCTTCTCTACCTAGAATTCTTTAACATGTACTGACGACACACAGTACAGTTGCCTCCGGCATTTTAGCCCCCACCGGAAATACGATCGCCGCAGCCAGGATCTAACCCGCGTTCTTTAGGTGGCAGCAAAGCACCATACACAACTTGCGACGGACTGCCGCCGAAGGACCCTGTGGTCGTCGTCCATTATATCAGATGCTTATATCTCTCTCTTTCTCTCTCCTTTTCTTGTTGTACTTAGTTGTTTAACTTTTATTTCTAGCTGGTCGCGAGTCGGTGTCACACGCTCTAGATCTGTGCGAACGAACACCTGTAAAGGTAGAAGGCAGTTATAAGCGAGGAAGATCTTTTTTTGTGTGTTTCTGATTACACAGAGCTTGGTGGACCCAGACTTTCGGTGTCCACTCATGTCGCACCCAAACTCAGAAAACACGTAGAAGTCTAAAACAGGGGCAAGAGCATGCTATACTCCGTTTCGCAAGCTGTTTAGAGTAGGGCGGAAGGTATGGGTGCGCTCAACCAATCAGGACCCAGCGCAATACGTAATTTGTTTCTCGTACGCGCATGTCGCTTCCATGGAGAGAGTAGGTGGCGCCTTTTTAGTGGCAAAACCTGTACTGTGCTTTTATGTATGATTTGTTTCTAGCGTATCGCGCTTAGCGGTTTTTCCTGATCTCCGTTCCTGTTTTCTTTATTCCAAAACCTGTTTTTAGGCTTAACGGGCTAGGTGTCAGAAGTGCGCGAGAAAATGGGACTCATGAACGAAATTTCTTGCTTTTTGGATTAAGTGACTTCCGTTCCGAAGGAATTGGCCTGACTTTTTCTTATCGTCACCTATTCTTATCAATTCTAGCACGTTTGGATTTTTTGTAATGTCTCTGTAACATGCGGAAAAAAATGGAGGACCCTTAAGCTTCGCGTTTAAGAGTTGAACGCGATAGCGAAATCCGGTCCCTAGTGTGCACTTCAACCACTCAGTGCATACTTATTAATGTGTGTTGTTACACACAAACGCGCGCACAGACACACACGCGCGCGCAACATAACTACAGTAATGGTAGATGTTTTCGATCCATTTAATAGCCCTTTCATTCGTAAATGCTCACATTCTGTCGTCCTTCTTGCGTCAACTATCTGGCAACTGTTCAATTTGTTCTTCTGGAGACCTTTTCCGGCCAACCGCAACACGCATCGCCTTATGGTCGGTGAAATGGGAAACAACACATTATATAATGTTTGCTGTTTGCTTGATATGTTCCCTGTCCTAGAACAGCGGAACCATATAGGCGCTGCTGTAGTCGCATGGCCTCCGAGATGGCGGGCGTGCCCGCCGTCTTGGATGCCATGGTAGTCGAGACATGTTTTTCACAATGTCTCACAGATGGCAGCACAATATCTAATGCTTCCTGTGTGCTTGATATGCTCAATAAAGTTTATTCCTCCGACAAATTGCCGAATGAGCCTACAAATCACCGAATGGGTTCATTTTTGTCGTGACACCTGCCGAACAAAATGCGTTAAGGAGACTCCTTCCACTACCTGACATTTATGTCGCGTTTTTTTTTTTCGAGGCAGTTCCAAGTAACATCGTGGCTTTGTGATAAAACACCTGTTTGCCACGCACGCGGCCGGGCTTCGATCCTCAATGGGACCGAAGATTTGTATTGTTTATTTTATTTGCATCTTTCTCGATTTTTTTCGGACATGGACGATTTTCGCTCATGGAGAGACGCCAACACCGACGGCGGTATTTCTGCAAAACGAGCTGTCTAACGCTATCGCGTTAAAATAATCTACTTTGTGGGAGTCACGCTCATCGTCAGGCTGCTCTCAGCTCAGCTCGTGCTGCGCACTGGCGATGCTCGCAGGCCACTTGCTTCCTATAAGAGCGGCAGCGGAAACATGGCCGAGGGATTCGGTGGTGGACGAGCGCGAGGACAGCGTGTGGGCTGGGCGTATATGGCCAGCGGCGGACAGGGCCAAGGAGTGTGCACGGTGTGTGCCCGGCGTTGTCAGGGTTAAGGGTAGGTGCTGGCGCCCTCGAGTATTTGTTTTCTTGTTCTATTGTTCTGAGTTCGTAGTGTTCTAAATTTTATAAACTTTCCTTCCTTTTTGAGTTACCGGCGGCTCGAGACTTCATCTTTGGCGACAGGGCGGCCCGGACACCACAACTTCTCTGTGACCACTGCCAAAGGGATCTCTGTCGAGTACGGATTGGAAGCCGCACGTTGATGTAGGCTAAATCAATGATTCAGTGAATGAACGGATTAATGAAATGCTTTATTTTCCAGCATATTCTCTGGGTTTGCTCGTTTTCGCTTCGGCTGACCTCACTGCGACATTTCTCAATGTCCCCGGCTTGCACGCAGACGAGCTCTGGTTACCATCAGCACGTAAGAAGCACTCATATCTCATCATCGTCACTTCTTGTATCACCACTGCTCATAAACAATTCACCCTCCACATAGATTACAAGAGCTGGGTCATGGTGGAAATCAACGATGATGTGGTCCAGTTTTGTTCTTGCTTGTGAACATGCTCCGCGGAGCTTGTCCACTTTTTAGCCTTCACTTGTCCGATGCAGTTACATACCAGTGGCTTCACTTCTAGCAGCTTAAACGTCTTGATTGCACTCGCTACGACGCCCTCGACGTCACTCCAAAGAAGCTCCACAGATTTCAATTTCCAACGGTATTGTGGTAGGCGCACAACGAGGTGGCCAGCAGCTCCAGCGATGCAGTCCCCACGGTATCGATCCCCGCCTGTGTTTACGTTGTCCACAAGCTTCATGAGCTCTGCGTTCACCATAGCGCTGCTTCACGCAACACCTTTTTCGGACAACCAGGTCTGTATGTCCTTTTTGAGGCTACTCATGCGTGGCCCTTACTGCTGCTTCAAAGAATGATACGGCGCATTATTCATCGCGATAACACTGCATGGTGGTAGTTCTGGGAACAGCTTCTTGGAGAACCGCTTTTTGTAGTGTTCCCCGTTCATTTCGCCGTGGTAGTCGCCTGAGTTTTTTCTTTTAAATCGGAGGACTTCCGCTCTACCTTCGACGAAAGCTAATTCACTGCCGCACCGCGTCGGAATAAGCCTGTCCGATTTGCCATTGAGCGCTGAGGCGTGCTCCCGCATGGGCTGCAGAAGTTAGTGCCATTTTTCCTTTCCTCAGTACCACCTCTCTCTGTGGAAGTCCAGTAGACAATCCAGATCGACGCGGTTCGCGTACTGACTGAACTGTGTCGTCCATCCAATTCCGACTACGTGTGTTTCCCGCGTTGACCCGCGTTTCATTACAAAAACAAATGGCCTACCTCGGTCACAGTTCCGCTGTTCAGTGCAGGTACTGGCCACGACACTGTGGAACGTACGTTCACTTGCTTGGAAGTACATTCCTAGAGCGGTTTGTTAAAGCGCTAGCTTTACTTCCCTAGTCGAGCGAGTTTCACCATGTTTCTCCGCCTGGCCGTGGAGCGACGAACAGGTACGGAGTGACTAGGCACGCTCAGCCGCTTTGCGTGTGCGCGTGTATTTGTGTCTTTGTGCGAGTTTGTGTGTGTGTATGTGTGTGTGCGTCACGATTGACTCCGCGCTCCATCGCCGTTGCTGCTGCTGCTGACCTGACCAACGCTACCTCGCTAGCCGTATCCACGGGACTCGCCGCTCTCTCCAGTCTCTCTCTGTCACGTCGTTTAGCAGCTTGGCGCTTCAGTTGCTTCTAAACGACGTAACAGACAGATTGGAGAGAGCGGCGGGTTGGCGCTTCATTCGCTTTAGTGGTTATGGTAGTCGGCTGCCACCCAAAAAAAAAAAAACCGGGTTCGATCCCGGCCGCGGCGGTCACGTTTTCGAAGGAGGCGAAAATGCCAGAGGCCCGCGTACATTGTCAGTGGACGTTAAAGAACCCCAGGAGGTCTCAATTTCCGGAGCCCTCCAATACGGCGTTCCTCTTCTATCTCTTTCAGTCGCTTCCCCCTTCCCCTACGGACGCTTAGCCATGCTCCCGACATGGGCTGCAGAAATTAGCGTCCTTTCCTTAACCGAACCACTGCCATCATCAGTTGCTGCCAGCCATCAGTCCAGCCATTGTGGCATGTTCGCGATACGGAAGTAGTGACTGAAGACGCTGGTCCATCTGTGCCAAAGTTGTGTGCACGCTCGCAGCAACGAAACGGTACGCTGCGTCGGGCCAGCCTGCGGATGTAACAGTAGCGGTGCAAAATTGACTTGTCGTTTCAGAGAGAGTGCATGGGCTCGACTTTCACTGTGGCCAAGATTGAAACGGCAGCAACCTACTTCACCGATCATAGAACAGTATTTGCTGCCGTAAAATTATACCCGTCAATAAACCACTCAAAAAATGCAAAACATGTGGTTGTCTGTTTGAGCCCAACATGGCTTAGCAAAGCAGCACAACAAGCCTTCGGATGCACAACCGGCCATAGCTGAGCTATGCCGCAGCCATTTTTTATACTTGCAGCGCAGCTTCTTCAGCATCCTCTGCATCGTCGTTGGTGGTTGACACGGTTGGTAGCGTCTCGTCCTCTGTGGGACGCTGCGCCACCTTGTCCGTAGTCCGAATTTCACTCTTTTCGGAAGAGCCGTGCACCACCTAAATTCCCTAGATATTTTTTCCGTTTTTAAGTAGCGACAACTACCTCCCCTCCCGGCACCCTCTTGCTCGAAGTCCGCGTCAGCAGCCATATTCTTCCTAAGCACGTGGAGCGGAGCACTCGCGCGCAGATAGCGCCCGGCTGTCAACATAAGCGTTCCTATCAAATATGATAGGAGACGACTACTGAAACGCGCAACTTTCTTTGACGTTCTCTCGCTGCAGCATTCAAGTAACAGCTTTAGGAAGAACATGGCTGCCGAAGGCAATGCCTACCAATCAGATACGCCAGCGGCACATCAAAGCTTTTCGCTACTTAAAACGGAAAAGAGATCTAGGGACTTTAGCACCACCCTTCGAAGGACGATGATAATGGTTATGATTGTGGTTCGGTTAAGGAAGCGTAGCTAATTTCTGCAGCCCATCTTAGGAGCACGCCTAAGCGTCCGTGGGCGTAGAGGAAAGGGACTGAAAGAGACAGGAAGGAGAGGAACGCCGTAGTGGAGGGCTCCGGAAATTCTGACCAGCTGTGGTTCTTTAACGTGCACTGACAACGCACAGTACACGGGCCTCTGGCATTTTCGCCTTCATCGAAAATGCGACCACTGCAGCCGGGATCGAAACCGCGTTTTTTGGTTCAAAGGACGCTCAGTTCAATCGTCCAGCTTCTTCACCCACTGAAGGTCTTTCCCAAGGGAACGCTTCCTCTGGGACAGAACTTCGCCCGTGTTGCCATCTGCGTCTTCCATCGATGGACCGTTCGCTATCTCTTCCTGGGCGAGTTTCGCCGTCCCTTTGACGAGCCAATTTACATTTGCATTGTCCTCGCTCTCGAGGCGAAGCGCCTGATAAACGGTTATCTGCTTTACCACCTTGGGGAAATCATGCACATTCAGTGGACGGCTGACTGGCGGCGCAGCTTGTCGAGACACAGCCAACTCGGGCGACGCCATGTTGCCGAATGGCGGCGCATCACCATTTCGCAAAACGCCTTCGCACAGCTGCTCCATGTGGGCTTTATGTATTAATTTCGCGGGCGAAATAAACGTTTTGAATGCTTTACTCAGATCAGTCCTAATAATGATTTAACGTTTCGTGTCTGATTTGAAAGACAGCCGTGCATTTCTAAAATATTTGAAGGATTATTTGCACCGCTCGTACAGCCGTCATTGGACGACGGAGGTGTATATTTGGAAGCGCTGCCAACAGTTGGTGAAACGAAATATGGTCATTAACCAAAAAAAAAGTAAGAATGGATCGAGATGAAAAATGACCCGCATAAAGCAGACTACTACGAGAACATAAAACCCACAGTAATGGGAATTATTAGATTAATCAGATTGGATTAAGGGTATTTAATTCTAAAAAGAGCCGACGATAAACACATGAGAAACAAAGGTAGATGGAAAACTGCGCCTCAGCAACACTAGTCAACACACAATGACAAATCCCTTGAGACCGGTTAACAAGGGTTAAATATAAAATAGAGAGACTTAAGCTAAGAATGGTTAAGATAAACCAGATTAGTACAATGTAATGAAAGGTGCACATCAAGGGCACAGATTCGCATAATCACTTCAATATAAATGAAACTAATTCGAAGATTCAGACGATAAACAGATCAGAAGCGCAAGGCCAACATGGGAGCATTCTCTGCTCCCAAATTCGTACAGATTTCATCTGGAAGCCCTGGTTACATATTTAAATTCTAAACCTGTTCGAGTACTTGGTACTGTAAAATTTACCTGTATGGGGCGCGTGGCATTATATCCGCGTTTCCTCTGGGACAGCTGTAGCAGCTCTCGCCTGATTACCCCAAATGGGAAAAATTTGTCCTAAGCGCATACCACGCGATTTGATGTACACGGGGTTTCTTTCATGGCATTAAGGAAAACTCCACTGACCTCTTGCTTAGTAAACTGCTATGTAGTCTAAATTCCTCACCTCTTTTTATTAAACACATACCGATCTCCAGCATTGATCATTACTTCGACAGCTGCAGCAACTTTATCATAGCAGGCTATTATTGCCCTGTACCGTCCCCACTTGCTCCAAAGGCATACTGCGCCCACTTTGGTGACTACACGTTCTTATCGCCAATGTGACAACTCCGCAGCTCTCCCTTCGGCCAAAAGAAAGGAAATAATAGAAACAGCGCATATATGCCATGATCAACCACATTTCTTAACACTAAAGCGTTTTATGACACGGTTCACCAAGAAATCACTGACATACTCACGTAACGAAAGAGGATCTCTGAAAAAAGAACACGCATTTACAATGAAAAAGTACCTCCCGCTCCATTTCGAACGTTCATTCACCCGGCATGAGACGATAGAAGCTGAAAGTCCTACCGATACACCACCGAGACATTGAGGTGGAGGGAGCAAACGGGCCTTATACCTTCGCTACACCGCTTTACAATTTGCATCTAGCTGATGATGCCCTGTTAAAACACAGGTGTTTATAAAGCAAAATTACTCTTAAATTAAAATCGCCTACCCTCCACTGCACTCGCGGTTCGCAGCGGTAGTACGGACATCTAGGAATGATGAAGCGCAGCAGATTGTCGTTCTGATGAGCGCCGGCAGTTGGAGCTTGGGTGTTCTCAGCGTGTCAGCTGCCGCGGAGATAAGCGGAGCTGCTCCGCGGTGTCCTGCCTGGGCGTTCTCGGGCAAAGTTCAACAATACACAGCTAAAAAATTTTACTTGTGCTGTCAGTTGTGTTTTAACGCGAAGGTGGCCTTCGTAAAGCAAGTGATGAGTCTTTCCTTGCAGTCGATCGTGCGTTTACAAAGTAATCCGCTGACACGTACAATGTTGGCAGATGCTCATGGTTGGTAACAGGTTTACGCAGAGCTCTGGCGCGTGCAGTGTAGTGTCTCCTGAGGAATGCGAGTCGCTCGAGAACTTTCGCTTGTGCACAACTGGCTACGATACCTGTTCAGTGACGAGGTGCGGCTGATGTCTACATGCAACGGGGTTCAAATGTCCGGAGTGCCCAACCATCTCTCGCGCCCCAATTCGCCAGATTGTCGCTTATTCATTCCACAAGTTTGCAGAGACAGGTTTCCCTTTCGCGTTATACCGATTGCTATGTTAGAAGGACCGGTCTCTACTTTGTTGTTGCCTGTTCGGTGGATCATCAAAGAGGAGGTTATTCAGAACACACATGGCACCTCTGACGCACGTCACTCACTTTCCATTGACAACGTGATTTGTTGAGCATGGATGTGCGCAACAACCGGTAACGCGTTAGTAGTGTGAAACGCAATCTACGACCACTGTCCTGAGTTCTGGTTTCGGGCGAGCATTTCTCTGAGGATTGGTCTTTCTCTTCTTTTTATTTATTTTGAGAAACAGCTACGTCGAATTGCGGGACAGAGCACTGCGTCTCTTGCGAGAAGCTTACGGTGCTCACAGGCCGAAGAGGCATGTTCGCCGAGCAAGGCTACCCGGCCTGCAACTTTTATTCAGGGCCTAGGGGCGAAAAAACTTCGCACGCCTTTTTAAAGGTTTCTTAAGCCGAAAGTGCATCGAAAGTTTTGATATTTACTTGTTTCAAGCTTTCTTCGGCCTGCTACAGACATGCGACGCACACACTGAAGCATGCAGAGTCGCTTGTGCGGCTATAGGGACAGAGCTGGTCAAAGCAGGTGACTCCTTTGAATGGTTTCTACTGCGGTCGAAGATTCCTTTTCTTTCTCGAATCTACTGTTAGAGCGCCATCAAAAGGGCCTGAGCTGAAACTCGCTGCTGCTTGCAAGTTTGAAAAAAGCAGCGTGTCCTATTCATGCGGAGCCCCTATAAGAAGTGGCTTCGCATGAAGTTCGGAAGTAGAAAGATGAGAACAAGCATGACCATGCGAGAAGTCCTGTTCATTGTTCGTTACCAACATCAAAAGCCAGTAGAGAGGCTGCGCTACAAGAGTACGTAAAGAACCTATCAAGTAGAGGTCATTTCATCGTCAATAGCAGCAGAGACTAGGATTTCCGACCAAAACCTGTTCAAGCAACGTTATTTATATAAGCTGTTTCTATTTCTACGTCATAATAAGACGACCCCGCAAGAATCTTAAAATGTATTGGCGTTTTCTATGCACAGTGCTCACGGTTTTAAACAGGACATGAAACATTGAATTAAGGCAACTAAAATGTGCATTTCCTCGCTGCAAGCGGGTGCTGTAACTGTGAATTTGGCCTCTAAAGGTGGTGCTTTCTCTCGTGCAAGTGTACGAACCAACATTACACCGTTAGTACACAAATTCAAGATTGTAGAAACAAAAGTATGTGCATTACTTAGCCTTAAATCTTCCTATTTCCATCCGTGAGTACTGTACATACCCTTCCTTAGAGTGTCCAACAAAGAACGGTTAATAAGGCGTCGCATTCTCATAGCGTATATATTCTGAAGTGGTGGAAGGCGTTGTATTGTTTATAGTCATGCCGAACATGCCTAATCAAATCTCACAAGCTTTCCCTTAAACGAGATGTCAGATAAGCCTAGACGCCGGGACCTACGCCCCAGCGATATTTATCTTTTTTCTTATTTTGCTATTTATACGCAGATGAGTCTTGACTTGTACGCCAAGAATCGCTAGTCAAGTGATGTGCTGAATATTTGGCAAATAAGGAAAAAGAGTCTCTTTTTGAGCGTTTTCACAAAGAATTAGAGGACATCGCAAGCGATTTCCCCAGCGACATTTATCTTTTTTTTTATTTTGCTATTTATACGCAGATGAGTCTTGACTTGTACGCCAAGAATCGCTAGTCAAGTGATGTGCTGAATATTTGGCAAATAAGGAAAAAGAGTCTCTTTTTGAGCGCTTTCACAAAAGATTAGAGGACATCGCAAGCGATTTCCGCATTTCAGAAGCCTATCATTTCAATAGCAACACATTTCTGCTGTGGCCAGCAGGATGGCTACTGTGTTTCCTCTAACATCACTTTCCTCCTCACGGTACATAATCATAGGCTTATGAGCGCACTTCCATGTGGTGCAAGAAAATAAAATATACCCCAAGAAGATCGACAGAAATTGCTATGGCAGCGGCCGTATATCACTCTACCGTTTAGCGCACAGCCCTATAACGCAACTAAGAGTGGCTACTTAAAAGGAAGTTACTTTCGGGAACTAAAGAGTAGTGAATATAGCAGGCTGCCAAAACCGTGGTTTCCTAGCGCTTCCACGTAAAGATAGAATAAGACAACGGTATATGATAAGAGTTTGAAATATATCAGCATCCTTATAGTTTAGACAACATGAGAGGCACATCAGCAATGTAAGGGTAAAATCGCAAGGCATGTACGCAAGGCATGTTATTGTTACTTAAAGTCGGTTTAATTACATCATATGGCAAAGCATAGTGCTAATGAGTTTGACTCTGACGTCATAAAATGGCAGTGGCTAAAGTGAGAGCGTAATAATGTTGAGAAATATTCCGGCAGGCCGCATGTATTACGAAAGCCGATCTGACGCTTGTCTTCTGGCCTAAGCGTTGCATGGTGCGTTAATCTTTGGGCATATTCTGTGGTTCTGTGCGCGATGCGGGCCTTATAAGTACGACGAATGCATATTTATTTATTTATTTAATTATTTATTATTTGGAAGAGAGACATTTACACAATGTTTGACACCATTCGATAAAGGTGAGCTAAGCAGTAAACTCTAGCGCACTCTATAAATAATACAACACTCGTCAAGAACTTCACTGGGCAACTGTTTCGCCACAACATCCATTATTCAGACAAAACACCTTGCCGAGAATTTCATCCTCAATATCTTGGGCCTATCTAGAGTTTCTTGAAGTTCGCGTTTATTACTGTCCATTCCGTGTACTGCTATATATGTGCTATATCAATGAATCCCTTACGGAGTGCATAAATACTAAGCAAGCGGCGAAATTACACCAAATTTATAGGCTGTGGTAGGTGGAATTTGAAAGCTGAAGGGAGCACTTCTGCATCATACATAAAGAACATTCACAGAAAAATATTCTATAGCTACAGGGGTATCTGTTCGCACCTTTTCGCACTAATAAATAAAAAAGAAAGGATGCTCTATTCTTCACTCTGTTCTTCTCGCAACTTCGAAGCACAGTCGGCCTTTATTATTCGTAAGCGCAGTTACTCGCCTCCTAGCAAAAGTTTAAACGCGAATCTTCGATTGGTTGATGTCCTCGTGCTGCCTCCATTGTATTCGCTAGCGAGTACTAAAAACGTATTTTGTGTCGTGACGCTCTGGTTCTTAAACAACTAACAACCTTTTCTCTACGAATGCACTCCTGCTATTATTCAATGTCCACTCAGCTTAACAAAATTTTCAGTAATTTCCTACTTCGTGCTGCAGTTAAGACGGTCAAAATCAATACGGGGAAGAGACCCTTTAGCGTTTAAATCGACTCTGTCAAGTCTGAGATGCTGGCATAAGTCGATACGTTGCCGGATGACACCGGTAGTGTGATCTTTCTGCCACCAGCTGCATAATTCAGATGGTATGGAAGCTGTGACATTACCATGTACGCGGCAAGAAGGGCGTACACATTTCGGTTTTGGCTTGAGCATATTGATAATTTCCCTTTCCAAATTATTCCGAAACAGGAACGATTCTACCAATTCTAGCGATTCTAGCGATTCTTCCAATTCTGACAAATTCTAGGAATTTTTATGATCTCAATATTCCTCTGGAGAGTATAGCATCAGTTATGTCGCAGAATACTTGACGAATCGATTCGGCAACTTATTTAATTAGTAGGGTCTTAGAACTATCAAAATCAGCCGAGCAATTGTTTTTCAGCTCACTTATGATGCTGAGAATCTCTCAAGCGGAGGTTCGATAAGGGAAATTATATTGATCATATTGAAGTTGTCGAATTGCTGGTGTTCTTGAAAGCAGAGGGACCATCGAACTGCCTGCACGTAAAAAATTGTCTGTCAAATCAAAGAACATTATTAAAATGTCCTGCGATTGGTGGGATGGGCAGGAAGTCGCGCCTAAGTAGCGGCCAGGGGTTCTTGAGCCCTGGCGGCTTTCCCGGCCCACTGAACAGCCTAAAGTTGATCTGTCCGGGTAGAGCTGGTCAACACAGCTTCGAATTCTTTTAAAATGTTGTAGCGCAAAGGAACACAGGGACACACGAAGAGCACAGGACGGGCGCTAGCACAGGATACAGGAGCACAGGATAGCACCCGTCCTGTGCTCTTCGTGTGTCCCTGTGTTCCTTTGCGCTACAACATTTTAAAAGAAGTCATGAACCAACTAGCCCAAGAAAACGTTTTGCTAAGACAGCTTC
Organism: Hyalomma asiaticum; assembly: GCA_013339685.2. NCBI lineage: Eukaryota > Metazoa > Arthropoda > Arachnida > Ixodida > Ixodidae > Hyalomma > Hyalomma asiaticum. The sequence goes on from CM023491.1 coordinate 58,853,906, forward strand.
GAAGCATCATCGGGGCGATCGCTAAAGGCTGCGTCCCCGATGTTGTTTGTTGTCCGTGGACGCAGTATTCCAGTATTTACACGGTATTTCAGTATTGTTAATCGTGTCATGACGATAGCATCACGTTGGTATTGTAAAGGTGAGTTATCCATATTCGCCATGCATCTCTACGTTACCACGCAAATATTCGGGTACATCCGGCGAGCGAAACCACCAAGAGAGCACCGACACGTATGCGGCTACATCGATATATGGATAAATAGATACGATCCAGCTTGCTCAAGTTCGCCAAGAAATATCACGCATTTAAAAGTAAAAAGTGTATGCCGCAAACCCAGACGGGGCGTGAAAGGCAATGCGTAGAACAAAATGTTTTAACAGACAGCGCTTCACAACTTGGGAACGTAGATCTGAACTGCGGGATAACGTCATACACAAAAAGATTTGTTCGTATAGAGCGCCACGCCACCTTCTTTCTGATCTTCACGGTGCAGTGCATCAGAGTTGTATCGAATGAGCGGTACAACTTCAGGGCTACCTCCCTACGAAGTCTCAGAAAACGCGAGCACATGAAATTCGTGGTTTAGACAGGCGAAAAACATATGGGATTAGCTCGCACCCGCGCCTCTTATGCGGACGAAAGGAATTTCGCTGTTAGCTGCGGTTCGGCCTGCGTTGCAGTAAACTGTTTGCTGACTGCCGGAAACTTTCTTCAGCGTCCGCAGTGAGCCGACGTCCCTAGGGAGTAAAGGCATACGTTTATGTGGTGTGACCGAAATGGCGAAAGGGAAGCTTTTCGCTCGTCGTTGCCTCCAAAGCAAACAGAGGAAGCAAAATATGGAGTTTTTGTGCGATTTTTTTAAGCGAGAGAGGCTGGCAATAGGGAAGCAAGAAATGGAGTCTCGGTATCGACGCGTTGCACATCGACCTATATATCCTCCCTGCATAATGGGGTGCATGCGTGCAATCGTCTGTTCAATCCGATTTCACATCTGCAGAAGGAACGCCACTCCCTTTGCCGTTGCTGAGTAAATGTAGCATCCCTTCAAGGACCAATGGCGTTCCTCCATTCTTAGCAAAAAGAACGAGTTGCACGTACGCCGTTCGTTGGAACGACGTTCCGTACTATACCGGCTTAAAGGCAGATAAAACCACTCTGTCTGCTAAAGGACAGTCAGTTCCGTTGGAAAATGACCATATCAGAATATGGTGGAAAAGAAAAGCTCTACATGAGGTGGTTTATTCGTCCAAACGACTCCGCTAACCTCAAACCTAGGCAGGCGCGAAGCATGAGATGATGTGCCAGTGGTTCTCAGAGGAAACGTCAGTCGTTCCTAATGGGCTTGCATTACGGTGACCACGACGACGACGTTTGACGCCGACAGCGCGGGCGCATTATCAGACGCTCGTTAGAATCGCGTCTGATCCAACAGCCCTACAGATACACTGGCCGGGTGTACTGCTTCGTCGATAGGGCCCACACATGTTCACGCCCTCTTTGACCGCACTGCTTTTACTATGGCGCCACAGAATCTTAGCAACTAAATTTAACAAATTCCCTGTCGATAATGCAATTAATCCCTGACAATTCGGTTATTTTAAATTGGTTTAAATCATGTTAGTTGCGGTTTTTCATTTTCATCGTGTGCTTGTTATTGAATTAACACTTGTTTCTGACCGTACTATGACAACTTCCTTTACAGTGACGACAGCAGAGACATGCCGAAAAGCCCAGCCCCTAAACGTGCTCCGTACCTCATAAAACAGGCGGAATTCCCTTTTAATATGTACTACTTTATGGACCCTACACAAAGGCTGCCAGTACATTTTTTTTTTGCCTCTTCATGACAACACGGCAAATAACGTTTGCAACCATTACTGATGAATCCTTATTATAATTTTTTTTATTTTCCCGACAAATCGGAGCGCCGACAAAACAACGGTAGGCACCAAGGCTCTCTTCTGTGTGCATAAAATGCAGGCCTCTATAGCGCCATTTATTGCACACTAATAAGGTCGATACGTTGCTATGTATGCCGCATACACGGAACTGCTCAGTGCCTTGAGCACTATAGAGGGATGCACTTCCCGTTCCGTTTGTGTGACCCTTACCATACTTAAGCAATCAGTGTGGAAGGTTTCTCTGCAGAAAGGAGCCTTGTTAGCTACAGTGAGTCTCCGTGGTGCAGTGCGGAGTTCGCAGAATCGATTTGAGTTTTGGATGTCCCGAATAAATATAGAAAAATCAATGGCTTCGTGTTTTCGCTTAAAGAAAGTGGTGGTCGCCGATTTAAAAGGAAAACATATGCAAGAATCGCTGTCACAAAGTAAATAACATTGCTTGAAAAGACTTTAGTACGCAGGTAAATTTCTGAAAGGCATCTATTAACAGAAGAGAAATTCTACAGATCCCACGCATTGTGGGAATAGGTGCCTTGCGAAGAAGCGAGCGAGGAGATTGCCCATGGAGAATTCACCCAAGGTTAGGTGAACGTCTTTGTGCAAAGCGAATGAGTGGGCGTATCTTCAACGGGGGCTAACCAGGAAACTCCGCAGCACCGCGGCCACTGAACTGTAGCCCATGCTAAGAATTCACGTAGGCACTCAAGTTAGTGTACAGCATAGATGTCTGTTTTGCCGAAGAGAAATGCACGCTCCAGTGCCACGATCTGCGTATCATTAGCGTCCGTCGTTGAAGTATTCCTAAGAAATTGAGCAAACAGGGACACAAGCATGCCGAGTGCTACCAGAATGTATGTGCCGTCTACAAAATGGGTTTGTCAGCGCTTAACACGCACTACAAGCGTAATTGACGTTACAATAACCATCTTTACAGCTGCTGCAGCATTAGGTTTATTATTATATTTACGTGGGGGAGGAACCACCGTAGCCTATAGCGGTAGCGGGCTTGCTTCGCACAACGAGGGCCCGCGTTCGATACCCGCCACCGCTTCACTTGGTTGGTAGGCTTCGGATATTAAAACGTCTTCGTGTGTATTTGTGTGTGTTAAACCGACATTTCGGTGTCATGCTGTGACAAATGGTATAGATTTGTCATATTCAGCTGTGTTGTAATGATATATTAAGTCTCTATTTTAGTCGGCATGAGATTTATATGAGCTGTGCAAAATTCCAACATTTGTGGCGCATACCCGAATACCACGGGCCGAGTACTACGCGTATGAGCCACACGTGGTTGCAGTATCGTTAAACGTGGTGTATATAACTAGTATCTATGTTAATACCGTAAAGGTCAATAACGCATGTTCGTCATGCCTTCATGTCACGCCACGCAATCTTGGTTCTTATCGGGTGAACGAGACCGCCAGGAGAGCACCAACACCCAGGCGGCTAGATAGATAAGTCAAGGATGCGCAAGTCGCCAAGGAATGCTTCCCATTCAAATGCTTTGACCTTCACATGTGGCAGTTAATGCTTCTCCGCGCTAGTCATTGATGTAAAATAGCGTGCTCCGCCACGGGGTTTACTGGCTATGGTACTCGGCTGATTATCGAGGGCCGCGGATTGAATGCCTGCCGCGGCGGCTGCACTTCGATTCGAAGCGGAAATATTGAGGCTCTTGTTACTGTGGATTTCTCAGTGCACGCTAACGACCCCCATGTAGCCGAATATTTCCAGAGTCCTCCACTAGCCCTCCAATCACAGCCTGGTTTGGAACGCCAAAACCCTAGAATAAATCCATAATATAGCGTTGAAGCATCTAAGGCCCTCATAATTTTGTACAGCGGCACTTCTAGCTTATCCGGTGCAATCTAGAAGCTATGCATACGCTGCCCTAAAGCAACCTCAATATTCAGGCCTACAAACCGATCTGCAACCACACGAAAGCATAAGGGATAATGCGCTGGTTAATTAAGCAACCTAGTTAATCGTCAATACACACGATCGCAAAAATGTCTTTGACGATGCCGTGCGAGAAACACAAGCTGGCAGCTGATTTTTTTCTCCGATGGCTTACGAAAAAAAGAGAGTCTGAGCAGACAGTTCTTATGACGTCGCTGCTTGTAGGCGTTGCAAGATACTTTAAGGGTATGTCTTGTCCGTGGCTGTCACATCTAGCGGGAAGGGGCAATATTGGGCATGTTATATTTTATCACTAAAAAATCCTGGGGCACCTATGTAGGCACTAA
>CM023491.1:58858156-58893156 GCA_013339685.2 Hyalomma asiaticum
TATTTACTTGCTTGCCGATTTGTAAACTTAGCAAATGTGTATCCACCCTGCTAAAACACTATGTTAGGGTTGCAGTATTCATAAATAAATAAATAAATAAATAAATAAATAAATAACACAACTCGGCAACACCAGTTTGCAGCACCCCTGCGCAATGACAATCTAGCCAAAAGAAACGCTTTCGCGTTCTCATCTCGTAAGAATATGCTTTGGGATTGCCGAACTTTTTTCATTTTTGAAGACATTAGGGAACATACCTCAAGGGAACCAAGATTATTTTAACGTTAACTTGTCTTGGCCAGGGTAGTAATGTGCGCGAATAAATGAGGTAATCGAGGCCACCAGCCGTAGAGACCATGCGCCAGTTCAGAAAAAGCAAGGAGGATAGGATGAGGTTCCTTTGCAGCATGAGTGAGAGCTCCCTTATCCCGCGCATACGCGCACAGGCCCGTGCCAGTGTTCTTAAAATGTCGGGTATGCTCTAAATAAGTGGACGCTTTGCGAGATGGTATTCTATTAGTGCGAAAACTGCTTCAAGAGACGCGAGCCAGGCGCACACATACACGATACGGTACAAATAAACACGTGAAATTGTTTTTTATCTTTCATGTGGTTGTCCGATTCTATACCGTATTGTTTCTATATCTGAGTACCTGCTGATAAGCTATGTCTTATAGGCAGGTACTCAGATCACTAGCAATTTGTATATAAGTAGCTAGTGATCGCTCGTGTGTGTTAGCCCTTCCTTGTCCCCGGTTATTTCACGCAGTTTTCGGCGAGCACTTTCTTAATAAGCCTTGAAATATTAAGAACACTCCACCTATTGCTAAGAAAATAATTTAGTCGGACACAAAATAACACGCTCTACAACTTCTTTATTGAAACTTAGTACCCAAATTAAGTTTAGAAGAGGTATACATAAATTATCAATAATTATTAATTCACTGCACTCACTTAGAAAATGGCCTGTGATGGTCGAGATGAGAGCGAACGATACAACGACACCCACACTCTCGCAACGCGCATTTAGATATTAGGGGCTAAGTACCTTAGGGCCGAGCCTTGCTCCTTCACATGCCTGTAGTCGCCGTCGCTGGTTCTAAAGGAGTACGCTAGAGGCGCTGCGGCGCACAGATGCGCTAGAGCGAACGGCGAGAGTTGACTCTGGAACAAGAACCTCCTTGCTCTGGAAACACTCTTTCTGCGATGATGATGATGATGATTGTTGTTCGGTTAGGAAAGGACGCTAATTTCTGCAGCCCATGTAGGGAGCATGGCTAAGCGTCCGTGGGGGTGGGGGGAAAGGGAGTGAAAGAGATAGAGAGGAGAGGAAGGCCGTAGTGGAGGGCTCCGGAAATTGAGACCACCTGGGGTTCTTTAACGTGCACTGACAACGCACAGTACACGGGCCTCTGGCATTTTCGCCTCCATCGAAAATGCGACCTCCGCGGCCGGGATCGAATCCGCGTATTTTGGGTGGCAGCCGAGTACGGTAACCACTACACCACCGCGGCGGACTTTCTGCGATGAGCACTTTACCAGCTCGCAAGCAACGGAAACGCGCCCTCGCTCACGAGAGACAACGCTCACGCAGGCAGCGTCCGCTAGCGCGTTTCTGGATTGAAAAAAACCGACTGCTCGCGCTGCACAACCGTTCACCGGCCACCCCGTATATATAGGCACTGGATGTTGACCGGCAATGTAGTGCCGGTGGGAGATTTCTCTTGTGCGTAATTGAACCATGAAGATTCGCAGCGTGAGCGTTAACTAAAAATAATCCAGAACTCGGTACGATCTACCACGTGGTAGAGCAGGAACCTCATAAAGACCAGGAGCGTAGATGACAACGCGTGTGTAAATACACACACGTGTTGTGTAATACACCGGCGCAAGCGGTGTCGTTTGATGCTAAAGATATTAACTGATAAGGTAGGCCAGCACTGAGAGGCGTTCTCGGTGACCTTTGACGACGTCTAATAATTTATTCGTGAAGGCGCAGAGCTCTACATGCAACAAAACTATTGACTAAAAATTCAACGATCGCGCCCTGAGCTACTGGATGAAAAGGTTTGCGCTTCTCTTTTATCTAATGCGAAATCCTTTATCTAATCCGAAAGAACGAGCGTAACCGTCTGGCGCCGACAACTCACACAATATAAAAATTGAGATGCGTGTCTCCTTCAATTCGAATATATTGAAATTAAGATGCTAGGCCGAGAATGTATGATTAACATATGTGATAGGTTATCGCATCAATAACGGGAGATATTTTTTATTTACTTCAAAGTAAGGAAAAATATTCGACAGATCCCACGCACCCCGAGAATTCATGTCATGTGATGCAGTCAGCGATAGGGTTGCCGGTACCGAATTATTTGGCACTCAGCCAAGTGTTATCAGTAGCATCAACGTCATAGTGCCAGTTTAGTGCTGTGCGCAGTATGGGCTTACGAGGCCGCCGTTTGTTTTGGCGATAATAAACGCATGGTACGGTGCAGCGATTTCGATGTCATGACTTTATTTCTTTTGGGTATTCCTACGGGATCAATGAAAGCTGCTGAATAACCCGCTTAGTGACAATAAAACCTACATATTGCCACGTGCAGGAACAGAGTGCTCACCAGCAAGAGTGGTAAAGAAATGTATTTAAAGATGATGTATATAAAGGGAGCAGCCGTTGGAGCCAAGATGGAAGACCAGCGCAGCAACAACAGCAGCAGCAACAGCAGCAGCACGAGAGATTCCAGATCGTCGTCTCCGTCACTTTCCTGCGCACACTGCCACGTGAAGGATGGCGCCCTTTCGCCAAGCAGGAATGCTTCGTAACATACAACCCCCGGCGGTCGGAGCGCCGTCCCGGCGCTTAAGGTGTAGCGGTGTCTTGGCGAGAGAAGTACGGCTTAAGGCGGGAAACGTGAACAACGTCAGTGCCCACTACGGAAGAGGATGAGGTACTCTCCAACGGCGCGATCTGATATGTTACTTCGGTGAGTTGGCGGAGAACTTTGTATGGCCCAGAATAGCGAGAAAGGAGCTTCGATGACAAGCCGACGTGGCGTGAAGGCGTCCACAGAAGGACCAAAGAGCCGGGAGAGTAGTGAACTTCTCTGTGGCGGGTATCGTAGCGGGCTTTCTGGGACTGCTGCGAGAGAGAAAGACGATCCCGTGCGATGCTGCGAGCCATGTGAGCGCGAGTAGCGACGTCGCGAGCATACTCCGAGGCTGTGTCGAGCACTGATGGCAACATAGTCTCAAAGGGTAGGGTTGGATGACGACCAAACAAGAGATAGAACGGGGAGAAGCCAGCCGTGTCATGTCGTGACGAGTTGTAGGCGAACGTCACGTAAGGTAAAGTGCTATCCCTGTCTCGGTGATCTGCGGAAACATACATTGATAGCATTGTTGTAAGGGTACGATTTAGGCGCTCCGTTAGCTCGTTCGTTTGCGGATGGTAAGCAGTGGTCAGCGTGTGTCGTGTGGAACAGGAACGGAGAATGTCATCAACGACTTTTGAAAGAAAGGCACGACCACGGTCGGTCAGCAGCTGGCGCGGGGCGCCGTGGTGCAGGATAACGTCGTGAAGCAGAAAGTCGGCGACGTCTGTGGCACAACTTGTAGGTAGCGCCCGCGTTATAGTATACCGTGTCGCGTAGTCGGTGGCTACGGCAATCCATTTGTTCCCTGTTTGTGACGGTGGAAATGGCCCAATGAGATCCTAGTCCGACGCGGTAGAATGGGACAGTTGGAATGTCTATAGGCTGGAGTGGGCCAGCTGGTAACAAGGACGAATGCTTGCGGCGTTGACAAGACTCACACGCAGCAACGTAGCGGCGCACATAACGGAGAAGGCCTGGCCAGAAGAAACGGCGCCGTACGCGATGGTACGTGCGAGTGGCGCCGAGATGTCCAGCGGTGGGGGCGTCGTGTAGTTGTTCAAGGACCGTGGAACGAAGTGCGTCAGGAACAACAAGTAGTAGTTCTGGGCCGTCGGAGCTGGTGTTGCGTCTGTAGAGAATGCCATCGTGAAGTACGAATAAACGAAGCGACGGGTCAGAGTGGTGAGAGCGCAGGCTGTGTATAATGGACCGCAAACGTGAATCGGCAAGTTGTTCGCTGCGTATATCGGTGAAGCCTGATATGGACAGGACACATGTGTCGGAATCATGCGCTTCCGAGTCTGGGGAATCCACGGGATGACGAGATAGGCAGTCAGCATCCTGGTGCATGCGGCCAGACTTGTAAGTGACGTCGAAGCTGTATTCTTGCAGTTTCAAGGCCCAGCGACCAAGTCGGCCAGTCGGATCTTTTAGGGAGGATAACCAACATAGCGCATGGTGGTCCGTAATGACCGAAAAGGTACGCCCAAACAAATACGGTCGGAATTTTCCGATTGCCCACACTAGGGCGAGGCATTCGCGCTCTGTGATGGAAAACTTGCGTTCGGATGAGGAGAGGAGGCGGCTGGCATAAGCGATTACACGATTTTGACCGTGCTGCAGCTGGGCGAGAAGAGCGCCGATGCCATGGCCGCTGGCGTCGGTGCGAACTTCTGTAGGAGCTGAGGGATCAAAGTGGGCCAGGATGGGTGGAGAGGTAAGCAACTGGATCAGCGCGCGAAATGCATCATCCTGTTCCGGTCCCCAAGAAAATGATACGTCCTTCTTGAGCAATTGCGTGAGGGGACGGGCAATGTCGGCGAAGTTCCTGACGAAACGGCGGAAGTAAGAGCAGAGGCCAACAAAGCTTCGAACGTCTTTGGTCGATCTTGGTACGGGAAAGTTTTGGACGACGCGCACTTTGTCGGGATCAGGTTGCACACCTTGGGCGTTTACAAGGTGGCCAAGCACAGTAATTTCTCGGCGGCCAAAGCGCCACTTAGAGGAGTTGAGCTGAAGGCCTGCTCGTCTGAAGACTTCAAGAACTGCGGATAGGCGGGTAAGGTGGCTTTGAAATGTCGGCGAGAAGACGACGACATCATCCAGATAGCAGAGGCATGTCGACCATTTGTATCCACGGAGGAGCGAATCCATCATCCTTTCAAACGTCGCTGGGGCATTACATAATCCGAATGGCATTACCTTGAACTGGAAAAGTCCGTCTGGGGTTACAAATGCGGTCTTTTCACGGTCCCGATCGTCGACCGAAATTTGCCAGTACCCTGACCTTAGATCGATGGAGGAGAAGTAGGCGGATCCATGTAAACAATCGAGAGCGTCGTCAATCCGCGGCAGGGGGTAGACGTCCTTACGCGTAACTTTGTTCAGGTGACGATAATCTACGCAGAAACGCCAACTGCCGTCCTTCTTCTTGACTAACACGACCGGCGATGCCCATGGGCTACAGGAATGCTCAATGACGCCTTTCGTGAGCATTTTTTCGACTTCACGCTGAATTACTTGCCGCTCAGCGTGGGAGACGCGATAAGGACGTCGTCTAATTGGGTTGGCGTCTCCAGTATTGATTGCATGAGTGACCACAGATGTCTGACCCAAAGGGCGGTCGTCGAAGTCAAATATGTCGCGATAGGACAACAATATGCGCCGTATGTCGGCTAGCTGTGCCGGGTGGAGGTCAGGCGCGATCATCTTGTCAATGTGGTCACCAGCGGGACTCTGCGAGGAGGAGGACGAAACAGACGGCAAAGAAGCGTCGGCGATCAAAGCAGAAATGACATAGTGGTCAATAGAAGATACCGTGCCCAGAGTCATGCCGTCTGGGATAACTTGGATTGACCAGCTGAAGTTCAATACAGGCAGATATACTCGGTTATTTGTAACTTTCAGAACTGTGTGAGGAACCGCGATATTTCTGGCCAATAGAACGTCAACGACAGGAGTCAGGACATAGTCACCGTCGGGCACAGCAGGAGAGGACGCCAAGCTCACATACGTCACGGCTTGAGGAGCTAGACGGACATGATCCACGGAACACAAGCGCGGTTGGCGTATGGCTGTAGCGTCATCATAACACGGCAGGTCAAGCTGAAGCGAGCCGGTTCCACAGTCGATAAGGGCAGAGTGGGCGGATAGGAAGTCCATGCCCAGAATTAGTTCGTGAGAGCATTGTTCGAGCACAGCAAGTAGTACAGTTGTAGAGCGGTCGGCAATGCTTATTCGTGCAGAGCACATCCCTAGCACGGGAAACGTCTTACCATCGGCGAAGCGGATAAGCGGTACCGTGGGCGGCGTGAGAACCTTCTTAAGGCGGCGGCGCAGTTGAGAATGCATAACTGATATATGGGCCCCAGTATCCACGAGAGCAACAACAAGTTCGTCGTCAATCTTTACGTCTATAAGGTTGCGTCTAGTCTGCAGGGTGGTCAGAGGATTTGGCTGGGAAGTCGTCGATGCAGCATCACCTCCGGGAGCTGCATCGTCTAGTTTTCCTGGGGCAGGCGTCCCAGGAAAACTTTATAAAAAGAAAGCCAAAATTAAAAGCGTGGGAAAACCTGTCCCTGGTATGCTTCGGCAGGGACAGGTTTTCCCACGCTTTTAATTTTGGCTTTCTTTTTATAAAGTGGGAATGAAGTTTGGAGAGGGGCAGGCGTCCCATCGGCGATGTCGGGCGGCGATATTGGGGTGAGCGAGAAGACGGGCGGCGGGACTGATGGCCACGCGGGGATGGGTACCGGTGATACGGCATGGACGAAGCGTCGTCACTGCTGGTCTGAGGTGGCTCACGGTATGGTTGGAATCGGCCATGATCTGCCTCAGGACGACGGTTGTGTCCACAGAAAGCCCGATTCCCATACAATCTGTTGTTGCAGTAGCGGGCCACATCACCAATACGGCGGCAGTTGAAACAGATTGGCCGGTCATCAGCCGTTCTCCACTCGGCCGGATTGCGGAGTGGCGGCGGGAACGTCTGGCGTTGGGTGTGTGGGAGAGGAAAACGGCGATCGATGGGTCGGGAAGGAGCTTCTGCACACACAGAGTCCAGGCCCACATTCGAAAGTTCCTGGCGGACGATAGCATGTACGAGTGGTATCATCTGTGTGCTCGAATCACAGGCACGGGAGCACATGGGAGCAGGCGACATAGCCTCGAGTTCCCGTCGGACGATCTTGCTCACGTGTTCGGCGGTTAACGGAGCCGCTGGTGGTGCAGGTGGGTCTTCGCACGACCATGTTGCTGCCGTGTTCGGAAGACGAGTGAACGTATTGGCAACGCGTCGACTTTTAGCGGCCTCAAAACGCTTACATTCCGGGATGATGGCATCCACAGTGTCGCAGTCCTTGCATATTAGCAGGTTGAAAGCATCATCTGCTATGCCTTTTAAAAGATGGCCCACCTTCTCGGTCTCCGCCATGTCATCGTCCGCTCTGCGGCACAGAGCCAACACATCCTGAATATAGGACAGGTACGATTCCGTCGCTGTTTGCGCGCGGGATGCCAGTTCCTTCTTGGCCGCTGTCTTCCTACTGGCGGACTTGCCGAATAGGGCACGCATCATTTCCTTGCATGCATCCCAGCTGCCGATTTCGTCTTCGTGGTTCTCAAACCACACCTTTGCAGTGCCTCGCAAGTAGAATAAAATATTCGCCAACACAATCGTCTCATCCCAGCGATTACTCTTACTTGCACGTTCGTACAACGGCCACCGGTCTTCGATGTCCACACTGTCGGTTCCGCAGAACGTGCACCTCCACCAAAATGCCACGTGCAGGAACAGAGTGCTCACCAGCAAGAGTGGCAAAGAAATGTATTTAAAGATGATGTATATACAGGGAGCAGCCGTTGGAGCCAAGATGGAAGACCAGCGCAGCAACAACAGCAGCAGCACGAGAGATTCCAGATCGTCGTCTTCGTCACTTTCCTGCGCACACTGCCACGTGAAGGATGGCGCCCTTTCGCCAAGCAGGAATGCTTCGTAACAATATTTATATCTAATTGCCATATGGCCGCTGGAAAAAGCACAATACCGGCGAGGGAATATAGCCTGCCATGGGCGAACGATAGCATTCTCGAATGGTAGCACGTACGGCCCGGTTCGATTCCTACCGCATACCGCATTGTAGGTTGCGTTCGGTAATTAGAACACGTCTGTCTGCGACTATCTAGTTGTTATACATACGTTTATATCGCCACATAGTATAAGAGGTGTCTGCAAGGTGATTCCCCGCAAAGTGTGTACTACTCAAACTTAAAGTCTCATTCTCCTTGCCACTTGAATAACATTGGCTGAAGTGTGAAAAATCCGTTCACTTCTGGAGCATTCCCGCATTGCCCAAGCACGTACGAGGTACTGTGATCGTTCTATCGTTTATGGTGACGCACATGGCACGTGTGCAACATTAGTGATGTCAAGATAAGTATTTCATATACATCACACGTTCACACCCTATTATGCCAGCTTTGGTGCACAGTAAGTGAACGAGACAGCAAGGAGAGCTCACAGACTTAGGCGGCCCGGCGATATATATATATATATATATATATATATATATATATATATATATATATATATATATATATATATATATATATATATATATATATATAGGACTGTGTATGCAAAAATAGCTTGGGTTGCCGCCAGTTTAAAGCAGAATTGACAATGCGCCTCTTAGAGAACGACGGTTTATGACATCAACGTTTCGATTGCAGCCCGACGTTTTTCAAGAGAGGTCGGGCTCCGACCAAAACGTTGATGTAATAAACCGTCGGTCTGTAAGAGGTGCATCTTCAATTCTGTGAAATATATATGTATCTATACAGAAGTGCTTTGCATTTATTATTAACGCAATATGCGGGCAAGTGCAGCATGTAAGCGAAGCTGAACCTTTACACCCTACGCCCAATTGCATTCAAAGGTAGCCAATGAACTTAGAGGTGCAACTCACGTCCAAAATCTAACAATGCGGAATAAATTTCGCCGTCAGATCGTTAGCACGCCGTGAGGAACAGGGGGATTTTCTGTTTCAGTTCGCAGCTATTGAAGCGCAAGCATTGTCTTACGTCTTGGTGTTGCAAGTATTTGCTCCCGATCATTAACGCTATCCAGCAAGGAATTTGCATTATCCCGCGCTTGCGGCACACGCTGTGTGGCAAGTTGACCACAGTCGGTGGTTTATTTACTCAGGGCGCCAAAGTTCAAGGTATCGAGTACGTGCAATACGTGGTCATGGTAGAGAAAATATATAAAAGAAAACACATGGACACAAACAGAAAACATACTGCACAGCAAATAGGAAGGTTACACGAAAATGAATGCTTGTTTGTGGTTATGACACTTCCATCAAAATGTGCGTCATATCACAAAAGAAGGTGAAATGTGCTAATACAAGAAAAATATACATTATGCCATACAACACAAACTTTAAGGAATTAGTCGCGAAGTTTTTTACGAACCAACCGCTCTTGCGGATGCTACATTTTTTCACTTGCTATCTGTTGCTTTTGCTCAGTTGTGTTTTTATTTTCAGTTTATTATTTGACATTTCATATTATATTCAATTGGGAGTTTGCGGTTACCTGGTGTCACCTCCCTTTGTTTACCATTTCCATTCCTCTTCATTTTTGCTGCTTTCTTTTCGAGCATCGCTGAGTGCTCAGAAGTCAAGCATGGCTATATCCACGCCTTTTTATTTCGTTATAGATCATCATCATCTTCTTCTTCTTCATAATGATCAGCCTATTTTAGGTCCACTGCAGGTCGAAGGCCTCTCCCAACGATTTCAAATCCACCATACCCTGAGCAAGTTGGCTCCACTTTATGCGCGCGAACTTCTTAATCTCATCGCTGCATCTATCCTTTTGCCTGCCTCTGTCGCGCTTGTTGATAACGTTATTTTTGAAGTGAGTGCAGTCAGAAGTTTGAACAAGAACTTCAACATGATCGCGATGCTTCCGCTAAAGAAAATATTTGGCGCCATGCAAGAGTTAACATATCTAGGGCGTATTTATATATGCCTGCCCGGACGGCCATAACTTCGCCTACTTGCAGATAAACTTCGCAACCTGAACCAATATCACTATATTTCTGCATTTTAACTTCTGTATAAGACCTTCGGTATGCATCTCTTTTCTTAAAAATCCTAACATAATTTCAGAGGCCTCTTTTACTGGAATTCCAAGAGCGTGCAATACAAATCGAAATGTCACCGATGGCAGATGCTAAACAAGTTGAAGACCGAAGCGAACTAGTAGTAACGGTAACAATCGGAACGGCTGAGAAGCCCGCTCATGGCTTTCGCGATGAAAAACAGAAAAACACTCGCCTTCTGGGTGGGTGTCCCGGAAGAGCGCCACCGACGAAATAGCAAGCCAAGGATAAGGAAGCGCACGAAATGAGGTTACCAGTATCCAATCAGATAGCGAGCCTTTGGGACATCCGCAAGCTCGGGCGTGAGAAAAAAACAAAGCCAGGGTGCACAGTTCGAAGCTGAAAAGAGGGAAAGAAAACATCAGCGGTATCACTGTCAAAGAAGGCGATACAATGCCATCACGAAATTGGCGTTTTCTCGGTGCCGTTGGAAAATAAGGAAAATGCGCGGAATGGTGTGAGCGGGGCATGGAACACAGCCATCGTCATTGCGTCCTGACGTATCGGCAAACAGCTGTCGCCACTGCCTTGTGACATGGAAGGACGGACGTTATCAGCCGCTGAATTTCTGTTATAAACGTTTTGTTTGTCGACCTCTTCGACGGTGATCTACTGGTAGCACGCTTTTTTTTTTCTTTGCTGTGTGGACTGCGATTCGTGGTGCGATTGGTTCAGCTGGGAATGGTCGCCGCAAAGATGGATGGAAGAGCAGAAGGTAGCGCAAGAACGTGTGCAATCCTTGACGGCCTTGCCTTTTCCTTCCTAGTCGCCTTGTTGTTGTTTGCGCCTGAAGTGTGCCGTTTTTAAGAAAGCGGCAGTGGGGCAAAATGGTGTTAAAACATGCGAGAAGGACAAAAATTTTGCTGGTTGTAAACACTTCCTAGAACTGGTTTACAGTGTACCGAAAATAACGCCATCACATAATTACACTAGCAGGTGCATGTTTGTGTGGGGGGGTTACGAGTAGCGTTGCAATGTTGGGTATTAAATGATGTACCCGGCGGCTCTTGCGTTTTCTTTATTATGTTTTGTTGTTCCCTTTCTATATGTTCTGATTTTATATCTTTCTACCGCCATACGTATGTGTTGTTCGGCTAGTCTAGGTGGACATTTCCTTTTCAATAGACTGAGTTGCGAGTCAGCGCCTGCGTGTATTCATCCCTACGCGTATCTTTTTGTACTAGGTAAGCATCCATTATGGCTCATAAAGGAATGATGTCCCCTGTGCAGAGTTACAGGCCGGAGCGCACCAACTCAGGCCGAACTGTCTGCATTCCTATAAATCAACTCTCTCTTGACTTCCCTTTACCGCGGAGGAAAAGAATACCTCGTTAGTCACGCAGCCAGAATTTTTTTTCCAGGAAGGCCCAAGGCCTAATTCATTTCAAAATGCATCACCATCATCATTATCATCATCATAATTTATTGACCCTTAAAGGACCCTTTCAGGGCATTACAAAGGGGGGGATAACAGTATCAATAACAGCATGGTCATTATTATACAACGCTAAAAGAAACTTGCCCGGGATTGTAGAACGCGCTTAATTATTAGGCAAAAATGAAAACAGAGTGAAATGCAGCATAAGATGCGAGTTAATCCGAGATGGATAGCAAGTTTTTGACACTGCAGCCAAGCTAGTGCGTGTGCACCAGAAAGAATACTTTCCAGCCGAGTAATCTCGACGAAGAAGGGCCATACAAAGTCGGTTACGGAAAGAGGAGTGACAAAAAGAAAAAGAATGCAGAGGAATCAGGCGCCCACTTACGGATGTGCGGGAAAAAAATTAATTGTCGGACGCTTTCGCTACCCAACTTCTCCCACTCTGTCTCAACAACAGGCGTGCGAGAAGAACGTGAGCCACTTTATGACACCAGTTGTTAAACGAAAAAGATACATATTCGGGAAAACAATTTTGTTGAGCCATGAAGAACCAATACACGGATGCTTTCACGACACAAAAGATGCAGAACGCTAACACTCGCTTTAGGAAGCAATATTAAAGAATGGCATTGCGAGTGGTTTTATAATATAGTAAAAGTCAATGCAAAAGGAGAAAAAAAAAGCAAGCATGCAGCTTGACCGCCAAGGGTGGTTCACGCTGCAATTTTCATGCGTTTCGGTTTCTCCATAAACACCGCGATAACTTCGTTGACACTGACTTGCATCCGGTGAATCAATGGACGTAAGAGCCAGGCCATTAGGCCACTCTTCAGCCGTTCGGTTCCTCAAATATGGTTTTACTCTTTTGAGTGTCGAGAAGCTGCGTTCTGCAGCAGCTGTACTCACTGGGAGAGTTGCCAATATCTTGAGCAGCGTGTGAACGTTCGGGATGAGGGCTTTGTCGGATTCAGGTAAAGCGTCCGTCGCAAGTGTCGGAAGTTCCTCCTCTTGCATGGCCTGCCATTAAGTTTTCCAGATTTCCCGTTCACCTTTTCGTGTAAGGATATGCGCTGTTGTTATATCTCTGACATAAAAATCGTAGGCCGGCTGCGCCGATTCAAACTTGCCCTTCCAGGCGTGCTTTGGCAAAATAAATTGCAGTGCTTTACTATGGTTTCCACAGCGCCGTTTTAGGGAAGCTTTCAGGTCATCTATCTATGGTATGAACGGGCCTTGCCTGCATATTACCCTTCCGTGGAACTACAAGCACGCTGTTTGCCCTACTTGTATACCCTCTTTACTCCTTCCGCCACGCGGGCGCCTGCCCATGACACAGTCAGCGGAAAAAGGGTGGTGGGGTTCGCAGAGGTGCCAGCCGGGTCGAACGGGTTCATTGGTCATCGAAGCCTTCGCTTTTCATACAAAAGTCCCCCTTTCCAAGCTTTCGGTTAGCTTCCACCGTCCGGTCGTGGAAAAACTCTGCGCCTGCGGCAAAGCAAAGCCGTACGTGTGCGTGTTCCCACGCCGCGCCGATTTCAGTCAAACAAAGCACCTGAATGCTCCCTAAGTTACCGCCACTACGCGACTGTACAAATGACGCCCGCAATATACCGCGCCCCGCCATGGTGGTCTTGTGTTTATGGCACTCGGCTGCTGATCCAAGGGTCGCGGGATCGAACCGAAAGACCTTACTACATTTTACGAGAACATAAAAAGCGAACACCTAAATTAAGAACTAATTACGGAAAACAAAGTGCTGAATACCAGGTGCCTCATATTTTGAATATTCTAGCAGACAGAATAAATTTTGAAACTGGTAGGGCTGCCTTCAAAAAACAAGTAGTTAACTTATTAATAACCACATGTATACATTACGGACATTAACTGGTGCTCCCTCATGCCTCAACCATTTTTTTTTTAGTCACATATAAGTTTCACGGAACATGAAATATATCGCCATGCCTTTCACGCTTCTCATTTCTGCAACCTATTTTGCGTCGATGTATTATCTCTTCTTGTACGTAACTTCTGTTTCAGTAGACTACGCTGTATAAACTTTCTTTGTGTATGTATAACTCAGTTTTTTATAGGGGCACAAGTTGTTTCCTAGATTTCAAATTCCTTTTGTTTATATATTGTATTGTAATACTGCGCACTGTTACAAACTACGGAGGGACAGGGGCCTTGGTCAGGCTTTATTGCCTTTAGCCCCTGCTCCTGCAATGAGCTGTGAAACATGCTTACTGTTAATAAAGATCATCTAGCATCTAGCAACCACGGGCGCGGCGGCTGCATTTCGATGGAGGCGAAATGTTCAGGGCCGTGTGCTGTGCGATGTCAGTGCACGTTAAAGAACAGCAGGTGGTCGAAATTTCCGGAGCCCTCCACTACGGCGTCTCTCATAATCAGAGCTGGTTTTGGGACGTTAAAACCCACAAAAACGACAGAAATGTACCGCCTGCTAGCTTTGCAGCAACGAAGACACCGCTCCTCTCGTTAAGAAACACATTTCCCCAGGGAATTCACCTGTGGAGTCAACGATATATTTTTTTCTGTGTCTCCTGTCATTCTTTGCACTTTTCCTTGAAGCAAACCAACCACCGAGTGCCCTAACCGTAGATAAGAATCCTCGCTGCGCGTAGTATAGCCATGGTCGCTTTTGCTCCAGAAAACCCGACAGAGCCAACCAACCTCGTTTCTAAACATAATTGATGCGACGAAGAAAAGTCGCACGAAGTATGGGCAGATAACGTCGTTTTTTCTGGTTTCGAAGCTGCACGGCAACATTTTGGTCGTTCTGGTAATTTCGTTTCCAACCAGATTGTCTTACATATATGAAAATGTCCTGCGTTGCGCAATTTTCTGTCTCTTTCCGCAATCACAAAGCAGTAACTGTTTCCGATAATTGGTTTCAGTTGGTACTACCGTTGTGTCAGGAAGATTGATACGGTGGTCGCTATCTTGGGAAAGTGCGGCTATCGGGTTGCGGTCTCTTGTAAAATCGCAGAGGTCATTCCTGTGCTGTCGACATGTTTCCTTGATGTTTTTCGTTTCGCCGAGGTAGCTCGGCATCGTATTTTAGATGCGAAGCAGCTCTTTGACTAGCCTGTGTAACGCTGTCCCTCCGTCCGTACGAACGCGCCGCAACGCGCTCCCCTCGCCGCAGGTGTTGGAGCGGTGCCAAGTAGGTCACGCCGCAGCTGCTCGTTGACGTCACGCTCCCCTCGCAGTGCGCGCTGACGTCACTCTCTCCCTCGCCTGCCGCGCGCTCGCCGCAGCGCCCGCAGCTGCCGCCTGACGGAAATGATGATGATGATAATTGTGGTTCGGTTAGGAAAGGACGCTAATTTCTGCAGCCCATGTAGGGAGTACGGCTAAGCATCCGTGAGGGTGGGGGAAAGGGAGTGAAAGAGATAGGAGAGAAAGGCCGTAGTGGAGGGCTCCGGAAATTTAGACCACCTGGAGTTCTTTAACGTGCACTGACAACGCACAGTACAAGGGCCTCTAGCATTTTCGCCTCCATCGAAAATGCGACCGCCGCGGCCGGGATCGAACCCGCGTATTTTGGGTGGCAGCGGAGTACCGTAACCACTACACCACCGCGGCGGACAGACGGAGATCTTCGATGAGCGCTTTCCCAGCTCGCAAGGAACGAGAACGCGCCCTCGCCCTCGAGAGACAACGCTGACGCAGGGAGCGTCTGCTAGCGTCAAACCGATGCAGACGCGACACCTAGTGAAACCGATGCAGACGCGTTGTGCACCCCTGTGCTGCTTCGCATCGCCTCATGGTCCCCTTTAGCGGGAGATGGTGTAATTTTATTTATTTATTTATTTATTTATTTATTTATTTATTTACATTACCCTCAGGGCTCATAAAGGCGTTACAGAGGTGGGGGGTAATATAAAAAAATGCAGTACAAACAAGAACATACAGTGCATAGGGCTCTCTCCCTCGGTGAACGGTCTTTGGCAATCTGTAGAGAACATGTGCTCGTAGGCTTGGGAGCTACTCGGATGCCTTCTTTTCTGAGAATACGGGCGATGGCTTTGCTTGGACTTAAGGGAAAGTGTGGTGTTTCTCTTGTGGTGTAGGTTCAGGAGCAGGACGCTGACTTTCTCGGCAAGCGTTGCCCTGTCTTTGGAATTGACGTGCTTTCGCAATAAATGTTCTTGGGTAGCTGTTCTTGGTGAGTTCCTTGAATATCGTTACTTTTTCTTTTGTTTAAATGCACGTGGCGCTACTTGTACTTATGCCTCTATACCCCTGCTTTAATGGGTGACTGGACAAATTTCGATAGGGGGGCGGGGGGGGGGGGCCTGGGCCCCCTTGTCTACGTATCTGTGCCTGGTTGACAGCACATTTTTGCAGGATGCCTAGTGAAGGCATATCTTCAAAGCTTATGCTAACTATGGCTCGGCCAAAATCTTCCAAGGCCCCACCTGGAGCACTTCGGCATATTCGGGACAAACGATAACATTTGCTCCTGTTTTACGTTCCAAAAATATGATATGGTTGTGTCGCACCGAGCAGTCGAAGGCTCCGGAAATTTTGAGCACCTGGATTTTATTAACGCGAAGAAAAAAGGCATAGTACACGGACCCCTAGCACATTCGCCTCCCACAAAAATATGGCGGCCGTGCGTGTGGTCGAGCCCACGCCCTTTTTGTCAGCAGTCGTGGCGCTACAACCACTTTGCCACCGCCGTGGACAACGTCGGGATTATGAATGCTGATTTATCAGCACAGCAATAGAATGCTTCCCATCGTCCCGTACACCCATGTTGATGCCGTGCCGAGTGCCCTCGCGCACATTTCGGCGAATCATCCGGTAAATAGAATGTGAAATGAAATAGCGTAAACGAATTGCGAAACGGATATTTGCCTGATACTCAAGTGTCCAACAGTTTACAGGTTTCTATATTTAAAAATTTATTTTCCTGTTCTGATTTAGTTCGTTCGTTTCTTCGGAATTTCGTGCTTCCGGTAAACTACCGTAATGAGGCGTATATCATTCAGTTCGTGGTAATATTACGCGTACAGCTACTTACATCTAGAGCACTGCACGGGCCCGGGCCGGCCCGAAAGCCCGGGCCCGGCCCGGCCCGCGGGTCGGGTCGGGCCGGGTAAGTAAATGTTGGATCGGGCCCGGGCCGGGCTCGGGCCCACGAGCTTCGGGCCCGGGCCGGGCCCGGGCCTGGGTCAGGCCCGAATCAGGCCCGGGTCTCATACGTGTCGGTAATGGCGCGTGTATGCTTTTTGGTTTTATTGTTGTTTGGGATTTGACGTCCCGAACCTAGTCAGGCTATGTGAGACGCCGTAGTGGAAGGCTCCGGGTAATTTAGACCACCTGAAGTGCATTAGCGTGCACTGAAATCTCACGATACAAGAAGTCTAGCATTTTGCCTCCATCAGTATGTTACATGTAATTTCGGGAAACTGCCTCATATAAGTTCCCGTCATTATATTGAGTGAAACACGTTGTTGCGTACCGTGTATCAAAAGAAATGGTAGTCAGGCAGTACTGCGGCAAGTGCGAAGCAACGGCACACTGTCCAGATTAGTGCATATAAGATGTACTCATCGGTATCATGGGAAACATTTCGAGTATGCAGCTACGCTCGCGTGCCCGCCACGCCTGCTTCCGCCTTCGTGACTCTGTAGACTGGTCAACGCGACTCGTGAGTCATTAATACCTGAGGAGCTGCTTTTCCTGCAGTTTAAGCGCAAGAAGCGAAGTGACTCTTGTCACAAGCTCGCTGATACACGCATATGTTGCTGATTTCTGTGCTAGTAAGGCAGTTGCAAATATTTGTGATTTGGCAATTAGCAAATCAGAACTAGCATTTAACTCGGATACTCATCACATCGAGTATGTTTTTGCTGATTCTCGCGGCCACCTTCGTCTTCGTCACACTTCGTCAGTAATTCATAAGTTTTCTAATTCGTCGGAGCACAAGTGTTCTCTTGGCGCTCAAAAACGTGGAGGCGCTCCCGAGACAGAAGTGAGCAAGCACTTAAGAAAGTGATAATCAAGATGATTTACTGCAGTACCCTTTGTAACAGGCGGGTGTATGGGCACCCTTTACCGCATAAATATCTAAGGGGTCCAGAGACACCCCGTGTGGACGAATTTTTCATCCCTTCAAGCTTCCATCTTTCTTCGAATTTCTGCCGCTTTTAGGTTTTAGCGGTTAAGTAACACACATCAAAACGGGAGATATGAGCCCCTGCCCTAGTCAAAAAAGAAAAAAAACGTATTGCAGCTCCGCTGCTGTGAAACCTCAGGACGTGCGTAGCACGGGAACACAGCGATTCCCATTCGTAGAGTTCCCACTGCTCCGTTGACCAAAGCGTCAATGACGTCAATGTTTGTGGTAAGCAACTAAGGTTTCCACGGCACGAGTAGAATTTGTAAGGCCAGAAAAGCCCAAGTTCATTCATATGATGGAACACGTAACTTAATTTATTGACTGAACAGTTGACACCATCTGAAATGAAGCCTATACTGAAGCAATAGAGTATGCCGGATCCGTGTGAAATGTCCTTCTACGTGGGCGCTCCCCCTCTCAGAAGTTTGCTTTTTCTCTACCTTCCGCCTTTTGCTGCCCGCCGTAGTCACCGCTTTTTCCTTTCTGGCACACATCGTCTCCACCGTCACAGCCGCTAGCTGGAAGACTGAAACCACAAACTGCGAGCCACAGATAGCCAGACTTCGCTCCCCTGTTCGCACCGAGGCCTCCGGCCTTCGGCGGCAGCCCACTCTCCCGATTCCAGTCATTGCGTGGGATCGCGCTCCGGACACTTGACCCTCCGCGTTCGACGGGGAGCGCTTAAGAAGCCACCGGCTAGTTCAGTTCGGCGCTCTAATAAGCAGTTATTTCGGAAGCCCTCAGTCCGGTCTTGATTTAAAGTACAACACTTTGAAACGGTCACAAAAATGCGACGAGATAGGCATCTAAAGCGAACAGCGAGGACGGTATCTCGCTCGCTAACGTGTGTGGCTTGCTTTGACAGATCTGTGGCACTGCGGTGGCGGTGACTCGGCGAACAAAGGTGCCGGAGAGGACTCCCTTCTTTTAGCACGAAAATGTAGCGTACGTTGGAGACAGTTGCCTACCGAGGAGTCGAAACGACAGGTTTAATAACGCTACTCAGCCTGGCGATCCTCCCAGGAGTAGTTAGAGCGCGTTTTTTTCTCTCTCTCGTTGGATTGTGCAAGAAACGAAGTTTGCAGGATGAGTTCAGCGCTATTTACTCAATACTCCCAGCAATTAATGTAAACTCCATTATAAATGTTCGCCGTTATTCCACTTTATCTGGGCGCTGTATGTTGTAGTCGTTCTTTGAAATGAAATCAGAACACGGTTAGCACTGCATGCATGAGACAGCCAGCTATGTCTCCTCATATAATCCTCTGCAATTCTTTCGCAAAAGTGTTACGGGCGTAATTAACGAAAGGTAAACACAGTACCAGTGGAAATCGTGACACTGTCATAAGTTCTCACAACACTCTCCAGAAACTATCTTGAGTGCGGCTGATATCTTCACTATAAGCGAAGATTGGACAGTGCCTCGTTTATGGTCAAGGAATAATTGGTTGAATTGGGCTGGGCCGGGCCGGGTCGGGCCGGGCCCAAACCTTTCGGGCCCGGGCCGGGTACGGGCCGTATTTAAAAATACCGGGCCGGGCTCGGGCGGGCCGAAGCACGGCACTTTCGGGCCGGGCCGGACCCGGGCCGGAAAAAGTCGGCCCGTGCAGTGCTCTACTTACATCATCCGATCATCCTAGGCAAGAAAGATAAGGAATAGATAGTTATCAGCTCTCAGTGCAAACGTGCTTACTACGTAACGGTTTATTCGTTCACTATTTAAATGCCTATTTATGGACCCGCATCAACAACAGCGCTCTTTTTTCCGATTCTTTAAACATATTTGTTCATAAATTACCGCATGGGAAAATATTTATGATATTGCAGATTTGTTTCACCACATGGATCACTGAGAGCTTGTAATGCGTAAAGAAGCGAGTAAGGAAATAAGGGGGTACAGAGGCGCACATTCATAATAAAACGAATTCTCTTACCATATGCTAGCTTTCTCCCCTTGTTAAACTGCTTCCCCAACAGCAGCCATTGGTGCAGGCATGTGGAGGATTTGATGGCCGGCCATCAAAGCACAAGGGAAAGGAGCCACAGAAAAATAAACAAGTGTTCAATACCTTGCAGTGCTTTCCTCTATGAGGCACTAAGCGGAAGTGGTAAAGAAAACTCCCAGTAGCATTTCACACAGTTAAGACTCACCAGGCAGCTCACAGCCAACAAGAAGCGGCCCTGATCCGGGAACTGCGCTTTCGAGTATCGCTTCCTCGATGTCGACAAGTTCTGTTTCTCATTTCTTTAGCTTCTCCGTCGCCTCGCTTCCTTGCCGCGATAGGCTATGTCAGGCACAACCAAATGCATCCTCAATGCTACTGCTTAGCGACCCTTTATCCGATCCCCGGCGCTACTTAACGAGGGATGACTGGGCGAAAAACAGACCTCAACTTTTCGCGGAGTAGCTGAAGTGATCTCGTGCGGCGAACCGAGCAAGAATGGTGTTACGGAAACATCATGAACTCAGTTGAAAATAAAAAAAAACTGAAAAACAACCAGGAGGGACGTAAGAATTGGAATAACGTTTATAGCTTTTTCTTCCTCATAGTTCCTCTATCCTTCTCTCCGTTTCCCACAATCGTGGCCTATGACCCCGGGGCACGCTTCACTCATTGCTCGCCAAAGCATTTTGCGTACGCCAGCAAACGGCCAGACGCGCAATCTGCCGCATTTAGTCCGGCAAGCCATTACGCTAATGGCTAGGAAGCGACGGAAAGGGCGTGAGCAAAGGGAAGGAATAGGGTATAACAGCTTTTCGGGAGACCAAGCATACAAGTACAGAGAGTTGGGAAACCGGCAAGGACAAACGGCGGAGACGGGGGGAAGGAAACGACACGGAGTCCCTGATGCCTTTAGCACTAATGCTACGCGGTGATGGCAATGTAGGACGTGGAAGGCATATAAGAGATTGTCGAAATATGAAAAGGTCATTGCGTATGGTGGCGGCGTTCGTCAGTGTTTCGCTGTCGGGCGTTAGGCTCCCGCGCTTTCGTCCACAAGGTCATGTGACGGTGACGGAGTCTGCACATGGCACTCTTCCGCAACTAATTGTGGTCCGTGCGTTGTTTGCCCTGTGCTAAAGACTTTGTATCGGTCACTGTATGGTCCTCGGGCTAAGTTTCGCATCTTTCTCGCGACATCGCTGTCTGCTGCTCGGCTGTACAAGCGTAGTTCCGTTTCATACTTTTTTTTTCTAAAATCGCAAGAACTAAGTTTCACTGGCGCAGTTCTTATTCATGTGCAGGGCAGAATAATAATAGGCCATAAGCAAAACCTCGCCACATGATAAGGCCCACTTTGGTACGGATTGACAGCCTCTCCGTGCAGCTGATCTCACTTAGGACTTACTCCTGCACCATAACAGCAATTGGTATTACACGAATACCACATTCCTCATCACATCTGCAAATCAACCCTGGTTTTCAGACTGCAACGGCTGTGGGACCCCTAACCAACCCGGCGCTCAGCCTCACCAGGCAGCGTATAGGGTGCTAAATTATTACTTTGATACGAACAGGCCCCAGTTGGAAACTGAACCTCGCCACGTTCAACGCAGGGTTCCTTTCAAGCAGGCAGGCAAAGAACTTTATTGTGATCCTTTCAAGCCAATATAGGCTTGCAGGGCAGCTCGAGGAAATAGTATGCGTTAGCTTAGATGGCTCTGGCTTTAGTGAAGTCAGAAGAGCAGAAACAAATGCAGTATTAAAAAGCGGACGTGTGTTTTCTTACAGAGGGCTCCGAGAAAAGAAAGAATGTGGTGTAGGTTTGTAATCCACAAATACATCGTGGGTAACATAGTCAAACTCTACAGCATGACTTAAACTACAGCGTGCATCGCTATAAAAAAAACATAGATGGATTGAAAAGTACCAAAAGTATACGCTGCAACCTCAACTCACGACGGCGCGGAAGTAGAACAATTCTGTGAGAACAATGAATCAGCACTGCAGAGAGTACGAACCCAATGCCGAATACCCTTGGGTTATTTTAACGCCGAAGTAGAACAAACTAAGGTCAAGAACGAGCGTCTAGCAATTACAGTATCGAGAATAGGGATAACCGTGGAAGTATGCTTGTTCAATCTACAGAAAGGAAGCGACTTCAAGTAGTGAAAGGTTCTTTAAACAGCATAAGAAAAGATAGTTTGACGTGGCAAAGTTCGAACGGAGAAAAAAAAAAGGAAGTATATTTTGTAATGCGCGGGCACCTCTGCATGGAATACAAGACAGAAAAGTTGAGGCTAAAATAAAATGCAGCGATCACACGTTAGTAAGGGCGAAGACCAAGCTCCACCTCAAAAATAGAACAAGAAAATAAAAAGGCAAATCTTGAAGCCACCAAATTAAAAGTGAATGAAGGGAGGGTTACTGCAGAACAAGTTTCAAGCTTTAGAAGAAAATACGACCATGTAAGAGGACTGAAGGAAAATATAACCAAACCAACGTGATGTCACAGAGTTCGCAATTAAAAGGTAATACAACAAGGGAACAGCTAGGCAGACTGTCTGAAACCACTCAAGGTTCAATTGAGAAACAACGAAGAATGAAAATAACTAACGGAAAGGATAAAATAGGATTAGCAGAGCTGTCTAAGTTGACCAGCAAAGCTAGACAGAGAAATACAATGAATTACAGCATAAAAGGGCGGAACTAGGAAAAGGCAGCATCATAAAACGGGTCAGAAACAGTTAAGCACAGGACCAAACAAAATTCATGTGGTAAAAGTTGAGCAGGGCAACGTTGTCACCAAGTTTAGCGAAAGATTTGTGCTTGGAACTTCACAGCAAGCAATCACAGCATCAAAGAACGGCACTAGAAAAAGGCCGCATCATAAAATGGGCTAGAAAGAGTTAAGCACAGGAAAGAGTTAAGCACAGTTAAGCACCTCAGACATACGGGTAAACTACAAGTGACGTGCACAAGAAATGCATGGCTACTCTTCTCTCGTACGAAAAAGCAAAAAAAAAAAAAAGAGAAAGAAACTTTCGATCAAGAAAGGCGTCTCGAAAGGTGGTACAATATCCCCAATGCTATTCACATGCTTAGAAGTGTTTCGGCAGCCAGATGATCTTTAGTAAACCTAATGATGCCTGACGCCGAACTAACCATCTGTTGTAAAATGTGTCTCAGTTAGCGCGTTAACATTTAGTGAACTTCCGCCCTCACGTTCTTTAATTATGACAATCTTTAAAGGGTCCAAATTCGCCATATGTGGTGGAACGTTCACCCGGTGGGAATTTGTCAATCCCGGCAAATGCAAACGCGCACATTCATGCGTGTGGAGAGAGGTCGAGAGAGTGCGGAAAATCCACTCACAAGCATGCACAGCCAGTTGAAGTGCGAATGCTTATATGAAGAGTAGGCAGTGATAAACAGTTTATAACGTTCAATCACAGCGCTATTCAACGGCGACGACTCACTTTGCCTTGCGATACAAGTAATAATATTTCAATTGTGTACAGCCGAGTTCTCTTTTCCCGCTCCTGCCATGTTTCGACGTCGTTATCTATACAGTTAAGAACAACCAGGCATGAACAACTTCCAATTTTGCGGCCTGTAATTATATTATTATGACGTATCGTTTCCTTGTCCAGGTGATCGGTTCCCTCAAGCTGTGATATGTTTATTTTTACCCACCGTACCCAACCACGTGTAGGAATACTGGTCTTAACATGTGGTTGAATAAACTCACGGTCAAACGAATTTTTCACATCGCGAAGAGGTGTACGCAACCGAATTCCGTGTCGATAAATCAATTTACAAGGAATGCATCGCTCTCGGAGGCCGACTACCCACGGACACAGCCTCAGCTCCCGTATGAAAGGTTGCTGATATTAAAATAAGTATAGCGACTTGCCGAAGAAATTGTACGCTTGCACGAACGACACAACTGTTTGCTTTGTTTCGCCAATGAAATACCCCAGGCCAGTTCTTTTAGGGGCGAAGCTCCTTAGGGTGTGGGTCGCTCCCTCCTCTGTCGTAGTAGTAGTAGTAGTAGTAGTAGTAGTAATAGTAGTACTACTAGTAGTAGAAGTAGTAGTAGTAGTAGTAGTAGTAGTAGTATGTATGTAGCCACCTCGCGCCATCGGGAGGCTCGCGCTCGCCCTCGGCGCGTGCCTCCCGGCGCGCGAGCTCCCTCACTCTTCCATCTGCTGTCTTGTGAGAGAGGGAGAGCGAAAGGCACCCGTTGACTATGGAAACGCTCTTTCTTCGATGAACGCTGTACCAGCTCGCAAAGAAGGAGAACGCGCCCTCACCCGCGAGAGACAACGTTGACGCTGGCAGCGTCTTCTAGCGAGTTTCCTGATTGAAAAATACCGACTGCTCCCGTTGGAGAACCGTTCACCGGCCACCATATATATATATATATATATATATATATATATATATATATATATATATAGGCACTGGATCTTGCCTTGCAATGAAGTGCCGGTGGGAGATTTCACTTGTGCATAGTTGAACCATAAGGATTCGTAGCGTGCGCGTTAACTAAATTAATCCGGAACTCGGCACGATCTACGATGAACCTCCCGAGCTTCGCCCACTCATCATCATTCACTCCGTGGATATGCTGTGAATTTTAGGGGCGAAGCTCCTTAGGGCGTGGGTCTGTACATCCCATGGTGTTCGTTGGTGATGTACGTAGCCACGTCTACTTTTATAAAAAAAAAATTCCGAAAGTTTCGTCCTCTGCCTGGATTCGAACCCAGGCTCTCGGCGTGGCAGTCGAGCGTTCTACCACTGAGCTACGCCTGTGGTTGAAAAATCATCGCTAAAAGACCTAAGCAGGTATAATGTCCCCCGCGGAATCGCATTAACAAACGTAATCTTACGTTGAAAAATAGCAATACACCGCTACACGACGCGAAAATGGATTGTATAACGACGTCGAGGCATCATTTGAAAGAACACAGAGCTGCGTGCTTTGTAGCTTTGAACCCATTACGGAGGCACTGGTAATTATGGCGTAGTGGGTACTTCCCTACTTGGCAAAATGATAAGTTATGGCGCAGGAGATACCTACCACTTCTACTTGCACTAGTTTCCTCAAGTGTTTAAAGTGGCCTCTAAGAAAGTAGCTCCTCCTGCTTACGCCGTCACTGTCCTGCAGTTCCGCGCAGGCCTGGCTCTAGCACAGCATATCCCCCTTAAACGCGAGATCCCAGCGTACGAATACAGTGTTTCTCACGCCTTTACATGATGATCGACTGGGCGATTTACGCGAAAGATTCACGGTTTACCGATGATTCCCTCCGGAGCTTCGCCCACTCATCATCATTCACCCCGTGGATATGCTGTGATTTTTTTTTATGAGGGCTTTACGCACTTGCTCTCCTAAGACAAAGTACATCGATGTAATACCGCAGTCCAGTGCAGCGCTAAGCGAAAGTGCCGCCGTGACCCCTATCATCATATCCATCCTTGTTTATTCGAGCAGTGTTGCGAGACGAACAGCAGATTATCGAGTTGCGACCGTAGAGGGACGTTGCCCACTGCAGAAGCCGATTCTGGCAGTGGCCCTCTTTCTGGTGCGCTACCTCGGTACATTATGCCACCCATTTACAAAAGCGCCATTATAGTGGGAAACAAAACGACCATTGGGAGCTTCACCGTGTAGTCTTCAGCTGTGCGTTTTTGCTGTTCGAGGAGCGCTTGCACTCCAGAAATAGCGTTCATGTGGTTTTTATACTGTGCGTTATCATCACGCTTGGAACGTGATGCTCTTTGTGTGAAAAGCATAGAGAAAGGAGGATAATGGAGGCTATATAGTGTAAACTTCTACAGGCTGCATCAGCGTTTTGGCGAACGACGCCTACAGCTCTCTGCCGTTTTGGTACAACTAGAGTGGGGGGTGTCGCCAAATCGTTTCCACGGGGTGCTTTGTATGATGGCCACGAACAACGCTGATGGTGATGTGCACGGGAGAGCAGAATGGCCGATGCTTTACGTCAACTGCACAGGAGTCCTATTTTATTTGCATGAGGAGGAGAGCGCGCAATGATAACACGCACGCTGAAGCCTCAAATGGAGAAGTAGTATTCTTTAGCCCCGCCATGGTGGTCTAGTGGTTATGGCACGCGACTGCTGATCCGAAGGTCGCGGGGTGGAATCCCTGTCGCGGCGGCCGCATTTCGGTGGAGGCGAGAATGCCAGAGGCCCGTGTGCTGTGCGATGTCAGTGCACGTTAAAGGACCCCAGGTGGTCGAAATTTCCGGAAACCTCCACTACGGCGTCTCATAATCAGAGCTGCTTTTGGGACGTTAAACCCCATAAATCGATTATTGTTGAGAAGCGTGCGCGGAATGATTTTGGCTACAACGGCGCTTTTATGATTCACTGCGTAGGTCTCCGAGATGGCGTTGCGATGCTTTTTTTAATGTCTTTCATCCAGCAGCGTAGCTGAATCTCTTTTGTGGCGTTGCACAGAGGCCGGATTAACCATTTGTCCTGTGGCATTTTGAGTGCGTAATTTTTTCTCACTGTTAGCGAGCACGAGTTGAAGTTGGACCATCTGATGGTATTTCACGGTTGTGTTTTATTAAACGAAGCAGCAGCCGCTTGTTCTTGCTGAAAATAAAGTTGCTGCTAGCGATTAGGGAGGCATCGCAGAAAGATGTGTTAGTTCGTAATTGACCCAGGCCAGGTCAGAATAATAGACACTAATCACTGGTGATTGAGCTCAGCTGCACTGTGGTATCCATTGACCGATAGACCAAGGCAAAGTTGTCTTCAACTACTCACGCAATTAACGTTCCTGAACAATGTTAAAACTGATTTATGCACCGAAATCTGATGTAGGGCATTTTCTCATTCATTCGCGGTTTAGAAATCTCTGTTGGTTTATGTGTATTTATGTTGCACTGTTGCTGTTCAGATATTTACCTCTGTATTAACCTTTCTGTAACACCTTCACACGCTATACCTTGTTTTGTTAGCTTATTTAGCGTTTCTATCTTTGTCAGCTTAGTTTCATCTCCTGTTCTAACTGATATTTTACCTATGTATATTTGTCTCTATATGTGCATCCTGTGATACCCCCTTACACAATTCCCCACGAGAGCCCTGTAAGGTATCAATAAATAAATAAATAAATAAATAAATAAATAAATGCACATAGCCCCTCCCTCCTCCTACCAGCATGTGCAGTGTTCGAAACAACTTCACATTCACGTTCGCAGGGTGGGATGGCAGCCATTATTTTTTGTTCTTGTTGATTTCAGTGTGGTTCTGCACGTCTTCGAACATTACCTGAATGTTCGTCGCCTCTAAGTCTGTACAAAGAAGAAATACTACTTGTGTTCGTGTGTAATTTTATCGTCTAAGTTGGAATGTGTACTTGTGCACGAACGAATACTGTACCCGACCTCCCTTTTCAAGCTTTAATGGTGGACGCCACATCATTAGTTGTAAATGAGTGAATGCCGGATTTTTCATACACTGACATGGCATTGCAGCCGAGACTGTATAAATTGTCTGCGAATGCTATGTTTCTCATTAATGAGTGTTCTCTAACTCTCCAATGCTAGAAAAATATAATGCACTTATGTGGCTTTTCTGCAAAGGGATAAGCACTTCTCGTCTTGTACGGCTCGACGTACATTTCCTTACGACTTAGTATTTTGTGCGGCTTGAGTAGGCGTGGAGGAGGCCCAGACGGTCGCAGTTTCCCGACGCCACCACTTCGGCGTGTAATATTGATAGCGTCGTTTTAACAAGTGAAAGTCCAGAAAACAATGAAATCAGTCATTACATTTGCATTTTTATATTGTCAAAAAACTCGTTCAAAACGTCTCAGCGAGACACAGCAGCCATTTTTTAATGATGACCGGAATCTGAAGAACGCTCGCACAACTGCTCTCTCAGGCGAAGGGGTGCCTCACGTGGGTAGCTTGCTTGCGACAAGCGGTAGTCAACGCGGGTTTTGAAGACATATTTAATGGTTACAGTACGTATCACCACGCGGTAACCGCGACGCCAGGGTATGTGGTAAGGGCCGCCAGTGCGAGAGTCTTTTTTAAAACTGCAAAAAGCCACTTCATCTTGATGCACTTGGATGTAGATGGCTTAAAGCTCAAAATTTACGTCAACAGGAAAATTGAGCCCGAGTACCACGCTGCGTGAGGGTGGGAGCGATCGTCTCGAACTTAGCCTTAAAAGACGAGGGTACAAGCATAGGCATTCCCTGTGAGGCGGACTGAATTCTGTTTGTGAGCCCCAAGCTGTTTGTTGACCGCCGAGATCTCTAGGGTCCGTTGAAGACCTCCCAGAAAGGACGTTGGTAATTGAATTCACCGCTACGCTATGGACCACATTTCCCAAGGCAATGCCCGGCATCATTTTCCCTTGACACACAAGCTCTCGGCTCCTCTCAGTATTCTTCCTCGGGAATTTCTTTCAATGTTAGTCTTCCTAGCTCTGGAACGAAGAAAACCCTTTTATACCCCCTGCTTTGCACTGAATGAGCAGCATGAAATCCTCTGGGACTTGAAAATGCACAACAAGGCCTAAGTATGGAAGATCTTTAAGATAGTTTAAGACAATGAAACGCCTTATGATTTTAGTGTGGCAAGTAATTCCTTATAAACGCGGTGACTTTTGCATAACTGACATTGGGGGAATTGGGGAAACATCGCCGAAGCATAAACAGCTTGGATGAGGAATACACTGCGTTAGGACTTCTTTATAAATCTGCAACCTTATGCGCAACAGGACTATCAAATGATATTTTACGAATAGCTCATTCATCTTAATTCATCTTACTTCTAACTCAGGGACCAGCTGAACCTGCCGGGTTCGACGTGGTGCAATGGCACTTTTTTCTCGACTGTTTGGTATATTTCCTTCTCGTGGGATCGAAGTATACCTGAACCTCATCACTTTCTATCTCTGAAATGTCTTCCAGGACACTGAAGGGCAGCACTGGATAAATATTGTTCCTGCAGAAATAGCATGATTATACTTCAGGTACTTCCTCTATTTCAAACAAAACTTCTAGCATACAAAACATTCGTTAGGGCGAATCTCGGATGTGAAAATTCTAAATGGTTTCCTAACATGAAGATAAAAGAAGCAGTACAAGGAAGGTCATGCAATTCATCCATAACAAATTTAAACGCGAAGTCACTCCCATTGACACTCTAGCTCTTTTTGGGCGTTGTACGCTGTAAGCACGAGAGAAACAGGTAGGCCTAAGGCTTCTTTATCAATACGTGCATACGTATTCTAAAGTTCACATTTCAAACTGTTTTCTTCACAAGCAAGAGGCACTGGCGACAGACATATAAATACTTTGATCAAGCACAAAGGTAGCAATGGTAGTGGTGGAAATATTTATTTAAAAATAGTCCTGAAGGACACCTGGCTGTTCGTCACTGTGTAGATAGCACCTCCCACGTCGAGACGGAGAGCCCTAAGGTATCCGCTGCTTCTGGACCCTTCTGGTCATCCGAGGATTGGTCCTTTAAGTCAGTGCTCCTAAGAGCGGCATTGATATGTTTTAAATATTCGTATTTTTCGCTTGCCATCCCGAATTGTAATATGCTAGCGCCACTCGCCGCTTATTCTGAGTCACTGACTGATTTTGAATGAAAAACTGAGATTGTGGCCTAGTGTGTTCAAATTGTAAATGTCATTATTCCGTCTTGGAAACCGGCATGGGTAGAACCAGCAGCAGGGAATGTCCTCACAAAAGAGCCAGTGCCTTGATGTCTCAATTTAGTCACCCTTGGTGTTCAGCAATAATACAATGTCACCATTAATTAGACCAAAATGGCTTAGTGAGTGCGCACGCACTTGGTAAGAACCGCTTTTGTATTAACGGCGTTCGCTTCATAATTAGGTCACTGAGCAGCTGCCTATAGACCCTTTTCATAAACTGCAAGCTAGCTTTCCTGCAATGCAGCTTGCCCTACTAATGGCGGCATTGGCCATCCGGCAAACAACGTGTGCAAGTGGAATTTGCTTGCAACAGGACATGTAAAATGTCGACGCAGCCCTTCTGATACAAACATCCCCGAAAAACGGGTCGCAGCATGTCCAACTTGAATTTTAACAGCATTTAAATAAAGGTAGCTGTCGCCATTAGTAGGGCAAGTTGCATTGCAGGGAAGCTAGCTTTACAGTTTATGAAAAGGTTCTATTGCATAGGCCTGAAAAACACGGACACAAGGCAAGAGAAGTGAACAACACGAATGCGGACTATCAACTGAAGCAGACCACAGAGGCGAAAAAGCAGGAAGACGCAAAACTTATCTGCGCATGCTCAGGAATGGTAGCACCACCTGTCGAAAGGTTTCACGTGTCGGTATACGCGAGAAACAACTGTTAAGGAAACCTATTTCTTCTCTATTATAAATTAATCGATGGCTGACTCACGCACGCACTCCCACTATTACAGATATGCCGGACCTCGGCCATTAAACGCGTTTCCTCATTTTTATGCCTGTACAGAATCTCGCATTCGTCCTACTTCGGCGTGTAGTTGCAGTCCTGGCATTGAAACGATAGATTAGATGGAGTTCCACCTGATAGTGACCTTCTACGTTCAATTAATCTCTGATTAATACAACGTGTCCTATGTAGAGACATCCACAGCTGAAAGGAATCCTATAAACCACACCCGTGCGACAGCCTGTAAATGCGTTTCTTCATAAGAATGAAGGTGTTTGGGTTTTGTACAGTATATATCAATGAAGGACCAACTAAAATACGCGTTTAATACCATTTTAGCCCGTTTAAGAAGAAGAAAGGCATGCCGCTTCTCTTAGCTTTCGATTGAAATTTAGGTATAACGATCCATACAAGCTCGTTTTTTATCTCTTAGCTTGAGTGCGTGCTTACACCTAAATTTCAGTCTAAATCTAGAAGTGGTTTGCCATATCGAGCTCGGGCCTTCAGATGCCAGTAGACAAGGCCTCTCCTATAACAAGGAGGCTCTTCAGCTCGCACTGATAGAAGTTGTGCCTACAACGTGTCTGATTGGACACAGAGTGTCTTGGCTATATCGCTGACTCACGGCGCTTTCGAATTCGCCCTCCTAAGGATATTATCCTAGCATTGCCATCTTTGTTTGGCTTATGCACCTTTGCTTGGGCATAATTGGTTCTGATTCTACATATCAGAAGGTGCTCTTGGATGAATAAACCTGAATTAGTTATGTGAAAGCGATGGCCCGTGTTGGAGTGCCCGCCCACAGAGATGCCCGTTCGCACGTAGCTATCGGAGGTTCACTTGTTCGAACAATGATTTATTGATACCATGGCCATAATAAGAATGCTTACGCATTTGCTTCGGTACTAACTCACGCATCAGGAGGCTGTGCTATTATTAGTTCGAGAAAAGAGAAGCTTCAAATTCTTGTCCCTGCTCCAATCTGTCACTTTCCTGCACCACAACGATAGGGAATGTCTTCAGCACATTGATCTCCTCGCCTAACATTGCAGGGAAGCCATGTTTCGAAGCGTGGTAGTTTGCTAAGCCGGTCCCGGACGGGCACTGTGTTGGAACAAGGCGTTAGCGCAGGAAACATTGTTTTTCGTTTTGAGGCGATGATTTTTTAATATGTGCGTTCTGGGGGAAATCCTTTTCACGGTTCTCTGCAGGTCTACACGCACACGCCTTAAATGCTGCAGCTTCAATTCGAGTCAAGGTTTTAGAACAATTAATAAAGTATGTCGTAAACAGTTTTCGTGCGCACTATACCTAGAAATTACCTCCACAAAACTTCAAAGAAAACGTTATGGAGCAGAACACATTCCTGGTGTGACTTGTTGAACACATTTTGAACTCATAGGATGCTTAAAAGCACACAACCAATGAGAAAACGTAGGCAGAGAAATGCGAGAACACAGTGGATTTAGGAGACCTGTGTATTTTGGCCTTCTACCATATTAAGAGGCTAAGTTCTTTTTAAAAGGCCCCGAAATCAAAGCGGCGCATTAACAATAAAAAAAAAAAACGCTGCTCTTGCGGCCGTGGGTAGTGTTTTTTCTGCGTTTTGTACGGGCTCACACTGTCTCGCGCGAAAAAAAAAAAAGAAAACGAAGTGGCGTACTGAATTCAACGGACAGAGAGGCCGACGAACGTATGAAGGAAGTTATTTGGAGTCTTAGCGTCAGTGTAGCAATAATGACCTATATAGAAAGAAAAGAAAATGCACCAAAAACCACGCCTGCAATCGGACCACACAGAAATGAGCGCATGAGTCACTTTCGTTTTCGTTAAAACGTTGGATGAAAGCGAGCTCGAGCACCAAGCGGCTATAACAAGCAGCAAGTCACCTTGTGGCACGTTCGCTAACTATACGTCAAATACTGCTCCAAGAAGGCGCTTCAAGCTGAAAAAAGAAAGTAGCATGCGTGGTAAATACTATGGGAGTCATAAAAGAGTGTTGTTCTTAAATTTATGACACTGTTTACTATGACCGGCTTCTGATATCAGAAGCCGGTTATGAATTATGTCATGCGCTGCGTCTATGCAGCACATAGCCAACGCGTGCCCTTTCAGATTGAGTGTAAACCGCATTTCTTGAAATTCAACCGACCCTTGACTATGTCGCCCTACACAACAAACAGCCGACGTAAAACGAATTTATTGACTCTACTTAAACATTGTGCAACCCGTAACCACCATGGAATTGGAGTCGTGACGCGCGCTTTTAGCGTGTTGCTTGAATTACGAGTGCTTACTTACGTTATTTTTGGTTTTCGCGTTAAACCAATGTTCTTCGAACTTCTTTGTTTCTCCTACTATTTGGGAAGTCATTGCAGATGGGCGATCATCACGATGTGTTCAGCAAATCCTAATTTTTTTCCCATCTCTCTCCGAATAGCTTCCAGACCATCCCTGCGAAAAGCACCTTCCGTAATGGAATGTTAAGCACTCCTTTGTTAAAACGTCTAGCGTAGAAACAGGGCCATGTCGCAGAATGTCTGCTGCATTCACAAGTTTGTGAACACACAGCAAATCCTGTGACCGAAAAAAATATCCCGCACTTCTTCAGTGTAGCTGCATCAATAGAGTGGGCAACTCAAAGCGAATTGACGCTTCCTTACAAGCATCAATTTTCATTACCGAGGTTGCTCTAAAGTTCCCCTTCGAACAATACCTTTGCCCTCTCTACAAACCTACATTAAATGGTGCAGGCACACGTAGAGCGCGTCTTAGCAGAACTTGGTCCCACAGTACATGCACGCAGAATCCCCAAAATGAAGCAGTAACGGGTACTCGAAGCTTGAAGATAACTTCCATACTGCTGTAGGGATGCAATACAAGGTGGTGAACATTTCGCATTGTCAGTAGCATTCCCGGGAAAACGGGCGGCCGTTCGTGAACATGGTGTTGGCACTTCAACGTGATATTAACCCATGCGTCTCCATAGTCCGTTTTGTCCAACGAAAAGTGGTGCACAAATTCAACATGGCCTGCAGAGATACCGACGTGTCTTTGGAGAAAACGCCCACGTCACATGAGATTAAACATCACTGAATATCTCCGAGGTGACGACGCATACCGACGTGTGAGTTCCCGCCTGCTGCTTTTGCCTTCTCTAGGGATCCACTCTGTTACCACAAATGACCAACGGTCACCTTGCCTTCGCATTACACGTCGTACCCATTTCTTCTTCCTCATTTCTGCTAATACGTTCCTAACACGCGTTTATTCCATGACCCTCTCCCCTATCTTTCCTTAACGTTAAAACTATCATTCTTCGTTACATTTTTCGCTGAGTCGTCCCCAATTTAAGGTGAACCATTTTAGTGCGCCCCCAAGTTTCTGCCCCGCAGGTGAGTGCCGGGTCCAGCTGTAATACACTTTTCTCTACAGGGAAAATGCTAAGCCGCCATTCATCACCTGAGAATGTCAGCAGTCTAACGCACTCCACCCCTTCCATTTAATTATCTCAGTCTTCACGGGCTAATTATTCCTTCGTATTTCTTTTTTCATCAGATATCCCGCAAGTAGATAAATACGCTTACCATTTCCAGCGCCTCCCCACCTACCTCAAACCTACCTGTGCTCTCCCAAGGTTGCTGAAGGTTACGTTAGTTTTGTGCATATTAATTTCCATTCCCACCGTTTTACACTGCCTGTGCAATTCGGCAATCATGCCTTGCAATACGCCTCCAGCGTTACTTAACAGGCCAATGTCAATAGCAAATCCGAGGTGCTCACCATTAACCCTTACTCCAACCTGTTCTCAATCTAATCTTCCAAATACCTCTTGTAAACGCACTGCGCATAACATTGGAGAGACTGTGTCTCCTTGTCTGACGCCCTTAAAGATATCTTGCTGTTCTCTTTGTGGGCGACTATGGTGGCTGTGGACCCACAGTCGATATCTTCCAGTATTCTTATGTAATCCTCGTCTACACCCTTGTTTGGCAACGCCTGCATGACTACTCAAATATCGACCGCGTCAAATGCTTTTTCGCAATCTATGAAGGCTACATAAAGGCATTACTATACTCCCTGCATTGTTCTGTCACGTGGTTGATAGTGTGAATGTGGTCTATCGTTGAACACATTGATGATTGATTGATTTGTGGGGTTTAACGTCCCAAAACCAGCTCTGATTATGAGAGACGCCGTAGTGGAGGTCTCCGGAAATTTCGACCACCTGGGGTTCTTTAACGTGCACTGACATCGCACAGCACACGGGCCTCAACATTTCGCCTCCATCGAAATGCAGCCGCCGCGGCCGGGATTCGATCCCGCGACCTTCGGATCTGCAGCCGAGTGCCATAACCACTAGACCACCGTGGCGGGGCGATCGTTGAACACGCTTTACAAAACCCCGCTTGTTCGTTAGACTGACTTAAATCTATGGTGGCGCAAATTATGCTAGCGATTACCGTGACAAATACCGTAAGTTTTCAAGTTTTTCAGGTCTTCTTTCTTATGGATTAGGATGATGTTGGGATTCTTCCAAGTTTACGGTATAATCTCGTCATTAGACATTGTGTATAAAGGTTTGCCAGTTTTTCTAGGATTATTTGCCCACCAGAATTCAAGACACCTGCTGTTATCTGATCTTCACCAGGTATTCTGGCCCCTTGCATTTCTTTCAAAGCCTTCTTTGCTTCTTCTGCTATTAGCAGTAACGCGTCTATCTCTTCAGAACTATT
This sequence comes from Hyalomma asiaticum, assembly GCA_013339685.2. Lineage (NCBI taxonomy): Eukaryota > Metazoa > Arthropoda > Arachnida > Ixodida > Ixodidae > Hyalomma > Hyalomma asiaticum. Next base: position 58,892,864 of record CM023491.1, read on the forward strand.
TCCTAGTGCAGTGTTATCCTGGATGGGGTAGCTACTCTGTATACCTCTATAGAACTCCTCGGCTACTATGAATATTCTATCCCTACTTGTGGTTACATTGGCTTACCTGTATTTAGGTGCATACATCTGATCTTTCCGTATGCGTTGACGACCCTTCAGCGCTTTCAGGCTGTCTACATATTCAATCCTCTCCATATTTTGCTTTCGAATGTCAGCTCTCTTGCGCTTATTGATTCACTTCGAAAGATTCACTAGTTCTATGTTTTCAGCTGGGGTTGACACTACCATGCTTT